>CAUYRH010116030.1:0-48026 GCA_963574655.1 Perodicticus potto
GTCCCAGCTACTTGGGAGGCAGAGGCAAGAGACTCGCTTGAGCCCAGGAGTTGGAGGTTGCTGTGAGCTGTGATGCCACAGCACTCTATCCAGGGTGACAGCTTGAGGCTCTGTCTCAAAAAAAAAAAAAAAAAAAAAAAACAAAAGAGTTATTCTCTGGCTTGGCACCCATAGTTACAGCGCCGGCCACATATACTGAGGCTGGTGGATTTAAGCCCAGCCTGGGCTTGCTAAACAACGACAACTCACACAAAAATAGACAGGCATTGTGGCGGGCACCTGTAGTCCCAACTACTTGGGAGGCTGAGGCAAGAGAATCACTTAAGCCCAAGAGTTTGAGGTTGCTGTGAGGTGGGACGCCACGGCATTCTACCAAGGGTGACATAATAAGGCTCTCTCTCAAAAAAAAGTTTCTCTCATCTTCCTGTATCTAAATGTTCCAGATAAGGCATCTCTTATACCAACCTGGGACTGACAGCAATACTCTTTTCCTAAACTGAGGGGCTTCAATGACAATTCCCCAAAATTTGAACTCACTGATTCACCTTAAGAGTTTTTTCCCAAGAAGTCAAATGGATTCCTAAGTATCTGTCACACATGCAGTTCCTTTCAGTGGCCTATGACCACCAAGGCACATTTTTGGGAGCAGAAGGCAAGGTAGGAACACCTTTTGAGTATCCAGTCATGGGAGTAACAAATGATCGTCATCTTGCTTATCAGGTTGCTAGATGTATGCTCACCTTGGCATACCCAAAGTTGAAATTGATGGCTTTGGCATGTCCAATGTGCAGAATTCCATTGGGTTCTGGTGGGAACCGGGTACGAACCTGAGATAAGGGGGATGGGAGCAGAGAAATGAGGTCATAGCTCAGACTACCCTAAAACAGAGGCCCACCACTGGGGAAGCCAGGGTGATGGGTGAGACAGGGAAGCATGGGGATAGCCCAGGCACTGAGGCAGGTGTTCGATGGAACTAGCTTGCCTGGCCCCAGTGATCCAACACACCTGTCCACCAGTGATCTCCATGTGCTGCTTCAATAGATCCATGGTGTGTGGAGTGGTCACATAGCCTGGAGTCTTGTAGTTCTCACCTGCCAGGACCATAATAATGCTGAGAACCAGGTTGCAACCCCAGGCTTCTGACCCCAGAGGCCTGGCTATAGGAGTTGCTGCCAAGATCCAGCTCTCCCTAGGGTTCTGATATGCCTGCTCACCAGGCTTGTGGAACTTAAGGGCCTCTCCTCGGAGCTGCTCCATCAGAGACAGTGTTTGGCCAGCACCCTCGCCTGTAGGGGTTACAAAAACAAAAACAAACCACTTGTCTGGATACAGTTACCCATCCAGCTCAGGGTGGTACCTATCACAACTACCCGTATCTTGTAACCAGAATAAAACAGGCCCCTCTTCCTCCAATTCCAGAGATAAAAGATATAGAGCCAGACACCTGAGATCTCTTGGGCCAGTCTCTCAGAAAAAAGAACAAAGGAAACACTAGGACCCCCAGTCTTCAGGCAGAAGGCAGTGTTGAGTACGCCAAGGGCCCAAGGAGCCTGAGCTGTAGGGACCCTTCAGGCGAAATGCCTGGAAGTCAGGAAGCTGAATGCTATGATGGGAGCCTCAAGTTTCTCACCATTCTCCATCACATTCTTTGCTGTCCTCTGGTCTGTTTCTTCTAGCCGAGCCTTTGCCACCTGAGAGAAGCCCAACACTGACTGCATCACAGTTCCTCCTGGGTAGGGTCTTGGAATCACTGGGGTCAAACAACCCCTTCCCAACCTGAAGTCTCACCCTATCCCACTTCACTCTCAGGGACCCAGGGCCATGCCCAGCCCCACCTTGGGCTTCTTCTCCAGGTCAGACTCCATCTTGGGACCCAGAAGGTGGAGGACCTGAACAAAGACCAGAGTCAGGCAGAAACAGGAGCGTCCTCTTTCAAGAAACTCATGACTGATCCTACCCATCCATCTACGGGCTGCTTGGCCTGTCTGCCAGCACTGCCTGGAAAAACCTACCCCCATTCTACCTCTTCTCCCTATATGGTTCTGCCTCAAATGTTCTCTCCCTCCTGAAGGTCTATACTGGGCCCAGGTAACAAGGACTGTCATGTACAGAAGGTAACTGTGGGCCCACCATCAAGACCAGCATCTTGCCTTGGCCGTCACCTTCTGTGTTTCTATGCCAATATCCTGAAATGAAGACTATATCACCCCTACTTATGGGATGAAGAAACATTTTCAGAATAAAGTGACTCACCTCAAATTAGGTATAACACAAAGGCCCAAGTCACTCACTACCCAGTCAGGAGCTGCCCATGCCACATGGAAGTCTACTATCCACCACCAGAATAGGGACAGGGTCACTTCCCCCCTTTTATCCCTCAGTGTTTTCCAGGCCCTGTACATGCCAGAGTCTTTGCCAGCTTCAGCTCAGGGAGGAACGCCCACCTGCATGTCCACTTCATGCTTGATCATTTTGCCATCTGCCCACTTGAGCACAGCCCGAGCCTCTCCTAGAAGCATGGGCACAAGGAGCTGCAGAAAGGCAAAAGAGGCGCTCCCCACCCTCCTTCCCAAATAAAAGTCCTGGCTGACCACAGGAACTAGAGCCTGGGCCCAGCCAGACCACTTTTGTTTTTTTTGAGACAGAACCTTACTCTGTTGCCCAGGCCAGAGTACAGTGGTGCCATCATAGCTCATTGCAACCTCCAACTTCTACGCTCAAGTGATCCTCCTGCCTCAGGTTCCCCAGTAGCTGGGATTATAGCGTGTGCCACCATACCCACCTAATTTTTTCTATTTCTAGTAGAAACAGGGTCTTGCTTACTCAGGCTGGTCTGGAACTCCCAAGCTCAAGCGATCCTTCAACCTCAGCCTCCCAGAATGCTAAAATTACAGGTGTGAGCCACCATGCCTTGCCCAGCCAGACCACTTACAAGGTGCTCCTGCTCCTTTACCCACCTCCCACTCACTCATGCCCAGAAGCAAAGGTATAACCAAAGAGAACATAGCCCTCACCCCAGGCCCTGCTCACCCATCAGCAACCCCATGTTGAAATGGTAACGCTCCACCAAGAGCTGGGGCCGGTGCCTATTTATAGTAGCCTCCACCTGTAGAAAGCCAAATCATGTGGTTCAGGAAAGCCTCTTCAGAGATATTCATGCTGTCATTCAGGACCTTCCTGAGAGAATCTAGGCCACTCTTTTCCATGGCCAGGACTGGGGAGGCACACAATGCCCAGGGAAAAACTTACAGCCTCTTCAATCTGCTCTGGGGTCACTATGACACCCACACCACATTCCTGCTCAAAGTCCACAGTGTCGATGGGGTCCAGGGGGTGACTCCTCACATATTCAAGGGCAGCTGAGAAAAAAGAACCGATGAGTTTGTGGCATATCAGCTCCAGGAGGTGCATAGACAGAGCCTTAATCCCATGAAACTTCCGGTACACTTTTGCCTCCTGAGAGGTTAAGCCTCGGCACCACCCTAAAGAAGCCTTGAGACCACAAGAAGCATGTGTTCTGAAGGTGGCTCCCCCTCGGACGGTTATAGTTCTTGTCATTCTCACCACAGGCCACCCTCCTCCCAGCTTCAGTGCCTGTACAGAACTAGGTTTCTAGAAAGAAACTGAGGGACTACTAGACTTAAGACCCCCTAGATAAAAGAGCCAACGTGGGGACTCCCAAGGGAGTTCTTCAGTTCTTTCCCCCCTTCCAGAAGCTCTGGTGCTTTTTACTTCTGTATTCCTTTCTAACTTCTAATATAAGTCCTATCTCACCACTAAAAAAAAAAAAAAAAAAGAAACTGAGGAACTTATTAAAAAGCGTATATATGGTCTTGGCTGAAGTGAGGGATTGGAAGTGAAACTGACAGGACAAGCCGGGGTCTCACCACTCAACTGAGGCTCAGTGTGGATCTTCTTACTGGCTATGTAGCTCACAAGGAAAGAGAGACGCCGAGTATCTCTGAGTCGGGAGGCCAAACCATACAACAGAGTCCCGGTAGCCTTATCGATGGTGGAACCCAAAGTCTGCTGCGCCTGGGGTCAGAGGTGGCAGAAGAAAAGCCCATGCCCGGTGAGAGAGGCAAGAGCGGAACGATAGATTGAGAAAGGTACCCAAACCCACGTGGCATCGCGACACAGTTGGCAGCCCGAGCCAGGAGAGGAGCTCGCACCTGGGTTGCCGCCTTCCGCAACTGCGCGCTCAGAGCCGTATTCTTGAGTGTCTCGCGCGCCTTGTGCTCGCTCAGACCGAGGCCAGTGAAAAGCGACAGGGAGTCAAGAGTCGCCATCGCAAAGACACCGGAAACCAAAAGCAACTTTGGACCTAATCTGCACGTCCGCAGTCGCTCACTGACCAATAGAAAAGCGAAGCCTCCTAAAAGGGCCAATGATGTCCTTCCTTGGTAGAAGGGGGCGGGCTCTCCAGGGTCGTCGACGCCATTTAAGGGACGGAGACGGGACGGGGCGGTTTTTCCCGGCCATTTGCTTCCGCCTTTCTGGTTTTCTCACTAGACCGGTTGGGAAGCAGCAGTGGGGTTTTAGGAGAGTTCCGCGGCCCAAAAGAAGGGATGTTGAGCACCGTGGCAAGAAGAAGACGTGGGCATAGACTTTTGCTCTTTTTCTTCAGCCTTGGGAAATCCTTAATACAGAAACTTCTCGGGGCGAAAATGTGAATTTGAAGCCACAGCTTTGTAGTTGTTGTGGACAGCTGGCGCAAAACGAAGCCCGGAGAATCGCCGGTCCAGACTCCATGGCAGAGAACGGGAGGAATGCCATAGGGGCCCCATATGTCCCGCGCTTTTCAAGTGCTCTCTCAGGAGACACCGAGCCAGAAGAGGAAGGGGGAGGGTTTGGGTCAAGAGGGACCTCGCAGAAGTTCTGTAATGATTGGTTTAAAGTCTTCTGCTACGCTTACCCTCCTTGCCAAAACATGGAAACCTCATCAAAAACCACAAATAAGACCTTTAAATCCTTCTGCAGGACTTTGAGAAGATATTTCACTGAGGTCGGATGAATGAGATGAAATCGTCATAATTATGGATACTGTGGTTGGGGATCTCCCCACAGTCTCAGTGGACTTTCAGGACCTGCTTGCCGAAACAGAACATACAAACCGTGTTCTCGGTGTCTTAAGGGAGGTAGGGGAACATGCTACTGGTCATGGACTCATGGAAATCCCCAAATTGGGAATTGGAGTTAAGGCGCGTGGAGGTCTTGGTGTGGCACATACTTGTGGACCTTTAAGGACTGGGCAGGATCCCGACTAGTCTGTATCCGTATTCAGTGCCCTTTATGCCCACATCCTACTAAAGACCAAGCTCCATGTCTTGGGACCCACATGAAGGGCCAGGTTCTTCCCAGGGCCACATGCCACATTGGTATCCCAGTCCAATCCTGTGTCCTGGGGCTTCCCAGTCCTTCGCAGACCCTGGGCCCCAACCCTAGAGTGCACTGCACCAGGGGTATAGCATAGTGGTAGTATAGCATAGACAGACATCAAGAAGCACATCCACACTCATACCAACCCTGTGCTAAGTCTGCAGTTGCAAGTGCCCAGCCAGCCCACCACAAAGGTACCTATGTTGAGCACCACTCTACAGTGCACCTGCCACTGCAACTATGTCCTCATTATCTGGTGCCACCACAGGATTCATTATAGCAGCACCACCAAGAGGTCTGGATTTGGCCTTCTCAACAGGGTCAAGGCCTGCACAACTTCCCCTAATTCCTTCAGGATACCCTGTGGACCTTGTGGTTCTATGTCATAGAATGAGGTAGTTGTCCCATCAATGTTGAGTGGTAGTGCCGGGGACCAGTGGATGTCCATCCAGCCCTCCAGAGCCTTATGACTTGCACAGAGCAAAAATGTCAAATTGTACAGGCCAAGTCTGGAAATCAGCCTGCCTGCACAAGTCCCTGGCACCGCTTCCAGGAATGTCAAGAGAAATATGACCAAGTGGAAAAACCAGGCAGCAGCCAGCAAGGCCCAGCTGTGGAATGGGGAGAGGTAGGGTTTAGCAACCAAGCCTAGAGAAAGAACTGTAGCAGCTTGTGGCACAAGCTGATAGCACAGAGGTAACACAGACTGCAGTGCTGGTGACCACAGCAACCTTAGGCAGATGCCAAAAAGAGTAGAGTGTGGTGGCCTCAGCAGCAGCAGACCTGCAGTAAGAGATGGACAGAGGGCTGGATGCACTGGCTCATGTCTGTAGTCCCAATATTTTGGGAGGCCAAGGTGGGATCATGTGAAGCCAGAAGTTCAAGAACAGCCTGGGCAACAACATAGTGAGACCCTCATCTATAAAAAATTAAAAAATTGGCTGGCACAGTAGCTCATGCCACCTGTAAGCCTAGCTCTCTGGAGGCCAAGGTGGGAAGACTGCTTAAATTCAGGAATTCAACATAAGCCTATATAAGAGCAAGACTCTGTCTCTACTAAAAATAGAAAAATTAGCCAGGCATTGTGGCAGGCCCCTGTAGGTGATACTCAGGAGGCTGAGGCAGGAAGATCACTTGAGCTCAGGAGTTTGAGGTTGCTGTGAGCTAGGCTGATGCTATGGCACTCTAGCCCTGAGTCTAGTTAGACTCCGTCTCAAAAAACAAAAATTAAAAATTAGCTGGGTGTGGTATACACGCATGTAGTCCTACTTATTCAGCAGGCTGAGATGCGAAGATCACCTGGGCTGAGGAGTTGGAGGCTGCAGTGAGCACTCTAGCCAGCCAAATTGCTATTTTAAAAAGAAAAAGGGGGCAGTACCTATGGCTCAAAGGAGTAGGGCACCAGCCCCATATGCTGGAGGTGGCGGGTTCAAACCTAGCCTGGGCCAAAAACTGCAAAAAAAGAAAGAAAAGAAAAAGGGTGGCGCCTGCAGCTCACTGTGTAGGGCGCCGGCCCCATATACCGAGGGTGGTGGGTTTAAACCCAGCCCCAGCCAAACTGCAACAAAAATAGCCTGGGCGTTGTGGCAGGCACCTGTAGTCCTAGCTACTCAGGAGGCTGAGGCAAGAGAATCGCCTAAGGCCAGGAGTTGGAGGTTGCTGTGAACTGTGACATCATGGCACTCTACCGAAGGCGATAAAGTGAGACTCTGTCTCTAAAAAATAAGCCAGGCATGGTGGGTCACACCTATAACCCTAACTTTGGAGGCTGAGGCTGGTGGATTGCTTGAAATCAGGAGTTGGAGACCAGCCTGAGCAAGAGGGAGACCCTGTCTCTACTAAAAATAGAAAAACTAGCTGGGTGTTATGGTGCATGACTGTAGGCCCAGCTACTCAGGCGGCTGAGGCAAGAGCATCACTTGAGCCCAGGAGTTTGAGGTTACAATGAGCTGTGATGCCAAGGCACTCTAGCCTAGGGCAACAGTGAGATTGTCTCAAGAAAAAAAAAAATGGTGCGGCACTTGTGGCTTAGCGAGTAGGGCACCGGCCCCATACACAAGGTGAAGGGTTCAAACCCCGCCTCAGCAGAACTGCAAAACAGAAAAATAGCCGGGCGGTTGTGGCGGGCGCCTCTATTCCCAGCTACTCAGAAGGCTGAGGCAAGACAATCGCCTAAGCCCAGGAGTTGGAGGTTGCTGTGAGCTGTGTGATGCCACGGCACTCTACCGAGGGCGATAAAGTAAGACTCCATCGCTACAAAGAAAAAAAAAATCAAGAAAAAAAATGGACAGAAAAATGAATTCAGCACATGGTAACAATGACTAGACCCCCCCCCCCCATATACTTGGCTGCACAGAGTAAAGGCCCAGCACAACACTGTTGGCAGCCCATGCCTAACAGGCCCTTCAGCAGTATCACAGCTGTCAGCGTCAGTACCAGGGCAGCAATTTCGCCATTTCTGCAGGGTTTCACAACCAGGGGTCTTCAGACTTCTCTGAAGCCAGGAGCTCCACCAGAATAAACCAACACTGGTCACAGGGCTAGCTTTTTCCCAGAGCCACCCCTACAAAGCTGAAGCTGAGGATTGCTAGCAAGGCCCAAATGCTGAACTTCATGAACCTAGCCCCATGACCTTGGAGACAGGGCTAGACTATAGCCAGGACCCGCCCCACCTCTGTCTGAATCCATCTCTGACTTTCGCGTACTTTTGTTTGAGACAAGGAGTCTCAACAAACTGTCACCCTGGGTAGAGTGCCATGGCGTCATAGCTCACAGCAACCTCTAACTCTTGGGCTCAAGTGATCCTCTTGCCTCAGTGTTTCTATTTGTGATGGAGACATGATATCACTTTTACTCAGGCTGGTCTCAAACTCGTGAGAGGTCAGGCAATCCACTCGCCTCAGCCTCCCAGAGTGCTAGGATTACAGGTGTGAGCAGTGAACCTGGCCTCTCAAGGACTCTTTTTTTTTTTTTTAAAGAGACAGTCTCTCTTTGTCACCCTCAATGGAGTACCGTGGCGTCACAGCTCACAGCAACCTCTAGCTCTTGGGCTTAGGTGATTCTCTTGACTCAGCCTCCCAAGTAGCTGGGACTACAAATGCCCAGCTATTTTTTTGTTGCTGTTTGGCCAGGGGGCGAGTTCGAACCTGCCACCCTCAGTGCCCTACCCACTGGGCCACAGGTGCCTCCCTCTCTCAGGAAAAAAACAGCACAAAATAGGTTGTCAGATCTCAACTTACTCCCTCCAACATGAACTCAGATAAGATTAGCTCTAGTCCCCTCTGCCTGTCCTCTTTTCAGAGCAGAATCTTCCCCACAGCAGTTTTCTTTCTGCTCTGTTCTCGCCTGAGGGATGCCTATGGTGTTGAAACTACAGCAAAGACAGATCTGAGAACAGAAGTAAAGGAAGATTCCCCTAGTACCTCCTCTGCCCCCCCCGTTGGTCCTCCCTGACGGCTGGTTGTCAGTCCCAGGCTGCTCCAGGGTCTGCACCTTTTATCCAATGCTGTCAGCTCCAGTGTTTCATGGTGTATTGAGATCTTGACATTGATGCCAACCATAGCTGCCTCTATATAAGACCCAAAACCAGTGGGACCAAAGAATAGCAGATGGCTCCAGAGAGTCGATGGCACTGGGGTCTTCATGACCCATAGGAAGAGGTGGGACACCAACACCTCCCTCAGATCAGAGCATTTCAGGTTTCTAAACACACGCATTTGTGCACCAGATGATAGGGAGTGACAGGAGGTGGCCCCAGCACATGGTGGATCACAGTCACTAAGTCTACTGATTTATTATTTATTTTTAAAATATATTTAAACAGCAGCAATCACTTCCAAAATGCAAAAAAAGAAAAAAAAATTACAATTTTTAGAATAAAATTATAACGTTTATAATGCAGGTCGGAAAGGATTGAAGGTGAAGGTACAACTGAGAAATCACGCAGCACTGGAGGTGGCTGGAGAAACCAAGGTCCATTGGTCAGGGGGCCAAGCTGACAAGAGGTCACAAACTGTGAGGTCACCACCCCCAAACCATACCCCTCAGCTTCCCATTGACTGAGCCAGTGTCCTCTGGGTTAGAAAAGGAGAAGCAGCAAAGAGCTGGCCTTTTGTGGGGAATCCCCCAAACCCCGTCCCCCAACAGCCAGGGACCTGCTAATCGACCTCCTCCATGTTGCTGTAGGTGGGGGCTGGGCGATCCACAGGGGGGGCGAAGCGTTCAGGGGCTGTCCGCGTGGGGGCCACCTCGGGGGCCTGGCCAGGGCCTAGTCCCTGCAACAGAATATGAGGACAGGGGTTGGGGGCTGCCCTGCATGCTGCCTGGCATCCCGGGGGTGCTGGCTTGGAGCCCCGGCACCCAAGGGAGGGCCCCAAGGCAGGCGCAGACAGCGGCATTGAGACAGAGAGACAAGATCCAACCTGAATAGTCTGGCTTTATTAACACTTTAAATACAGGAAATAGCTTGGGCAGGGCCAAGCCCCAGGCCAAGGGTGAGAGCAGCAGAAGAAAAGAACAGACAGCCAAACAGATACCCTCCCTGGGATGCTCTGCCCCTGCAGGGGGTCACAGTCCCTTTCCCACCAGCTGCATACACTGTGGACCAAAGCCCAGAGGTGATTCTCTGACAAAGGTAGGCACTGCCTAGCAGGCAGGTGAGCCAGCTCATAGCAGCTGCCTACAGGCGAGCTCATTTCCAGCGACTCTGGGATACCAGAGGATAGAACACGTTGAGCACGAGGGCCACCAAAGCTGCCACCGTGCCCAGGACAAAGTACCGGAGGCAGCCCTCATCTGATGTGGTAGGGCCACGTGGTGGAGGGCCCACCCAGTCTTGGGGCCCCCAGGGACCCATGGGCCCAGGCCCCTCAGGCACCAGCTCCTCCTCAGCCTCCAGCTCCTGCCAAATCCGGGAAGCCTACGGTATGTGGAAATGGTCATCAGCACCCAAGGGGTGTGGAGACCCAGTGTCCCTGAGACCCTTGGTCATGACAGTCCTGCCTAGGGTGAATGTGGCTAACCACACCCCACCCCCCTCTGCGTTTCAGATCATATAGCAGGGAGGCAGGCAAGTGGCCAACCTCAGGGTTGTTGAGAATGAGAGCTGAGACAGAGCTAAGTAGGAGAATCTTGACAGCTTTTTGGTCTCCTCAAGACAGCTTCCCATTCCACATGCAGCTCCCCATCAGTTTGAGGTTATCTGGCCAGTTTTTTAGCCCAGGCTTCCAAGAGGGGACTGGCTCATGGAAGACAGGGCTGCCTATCTCAGGGTCATCTCCTTGCTTCCTCCCACCAATGTCCAGATCCTGACCAGTTTTCTGCAGGAATTCTTCTGAGGCTGACAGGACTCAAGGGAAGAGAGGGGGCAGAAAGGAGTCAGCCATTCCAGAAAAGAGATGTGACTATGCCCACAAACTGGACCTGTGGCACACCATGTTGATGAAAGAGACAGAAGACCCCGAAGGCTCAGCTTCAGACAGACGCTCACCTCAGAAAGTATGACAGCCACCAGAGGCCATGGCCAGCCCATACTGGCCTTGTCCTGAGTGCACACCAGAATATAGGGACGATCACAAGTGAGCGTCTGTGGGCTGGCATGTGGGGAACATATGGAGGAATAAGGTATAGTCCAGTCACAGTACAGTGGCCAGCAAAGTTCAGATTATTTGTCTGACCTGTGCCAAGTAAGTGCCTATGTGCACAACACTGGATAAATTTAGCTTTGATGTAAGGAAATCCTATTTGCAAATCTAACATATCTCAAGGGTTGAGGGGCCTGTGGCTGAAGGAGAGGAAACTATATCCCCCAATCCTACTCTAATTTGTGATTTATCTCCCACTAACCTATAAAGCCTCCCCCATGCCTCACCTGGCTGACAGCAGCCTCGGCTGCAGGGCTGAGGTCTGGGTGGTGCTCAGAGTGACCTGCTCTGGGGAGCCTCTCCACAGGAGAGTTCCGCCGTCGGTAGAAGAGTACATAGGCATAACGTGTCACGACCTGGCTCTCGTCTACAGTTGTCACCGTGCTGTCATCAAATAAACGCCAGCCTATAGTAGGGTGGGAAGAGTGTGAACATAGCCTGTACCACCACCCCTACCACCTATCCTGCTGGCAGTGTGTGTCCTCACCCACGTCACTGCGCTGACTGCTACGATCATTGGGCAGGCGTGCACAAGCAGTGTAGTGGCCACCAATCATGCCCCCATAGTGGTTGATGACAGCATATAGATCGTAGCTGGGCAGCTGCTCTTCTTTCTGACCGATGCAGAACTTGCTCAGGTCCAAGTTCCTGCAGTGGTATCAGGGAGAAGAGAGACAGTCATCAGATGCTCAGGATGCCCACCCTAGCCCTCACACCTGCCCACAATCACCAAGGATCCATCACTCACCGAACAGGGAACTCCACCAAATCATTGATCTTGTCACGCCAAATGAAACTACGAAAGGAGAAGCGCTTGAGCTGCACAATGAGCACATTTGGCAGTCGCCACAGCAACAGCTGCTTGGAGGCTTCACGGTGCTGTTTGCACTGTGGGCAGTACCTGGTAGGGGAGAGAGGTGAAGTCACGACCTGCCAAGTCTCTCTTCCACATGCCTCATTACCTGTCTGCTGCCCTGTTCTCACCAGGCCTCCTCAGGTGCCAACACCTCAGGCCGTGTAAAGAGGTTGAGGCACTGGTCCAGGGTGAAGTGGCCAGCACGGGCAGCCTCACCAGCAGAGCCTGGATCCTCTGCACATTCCAGCTCCTTGGAGGCTACTAACACAAACTCTGGCAGCCGCTCATTGTTCCGCCAGACCAGAGCCAGGCTGCAGTCATCACCCAGCTCCAGTGGAGTCTCTCCTGGAGGTGGGAGGGGAGACAGGTCATGAAGCTGTGGAGAAGAGCCAGCTCAACCTACCCTATGGCTCCTACCCGTGGCCTCAGATACCTTTGTCCTCTAGCCGCTGCTCTCGGTTGGATGCATCAATTTTATAGATGAAGAACTGGGGTGTGTGGGCATTCATGGCTTCACTTGGGTGTTGATACCCAGGAACTGCAGCTGAGACAGAACATGAAAATCAAAGCTTTTCCACCCACTAGGGCCTAAACCAGCTTCCTCCAGCCTTTCTTATCTTCCACCTCAGCTCTCAGAGCCTTTTACCAGATCTTACCTTCAGGCCGGGACACTCTCTCACAAGCAGCCAAGGAGCCAACTTCAATGGACCCACTGGTTAGCATTTCAGAAGAAATTCCACTGGTGCTGGGTCCAGGACCCCGATCAGGTGCTGCCCATACCCGGGGAACCCCTGTGTCCCCCTCAGCCACGGAGGTCACCAGCTGGAGCTCAGGTGGCTGAATGGAGTCCCTCTCACTGTCTCCAGCCTCCAGGGAGTTAGTAGAGAGCAGTGTGGTACAGCCAGGGCCCTGGGACTCCAAGGCTATGCGGCCAGGCTGGAAGGGTGGTTGAAATACACTCACAGAGTACCTGACAAAAGACAGCAAAGCAAGTTAAGAATCCTGACCAGCCCATCGGATTACCTCTGTCCCTACCCACTGCACTCTAATCCAAGCATTTGGGCCCTTACCGGGCATAGCCCTCTAGCAGCTGAGCAAGACGGGCATAAGTGAGGCGTGAAGCAGGTACGCTGACCAGGAAGGGATAGCCAATGTTCTCAGGGCGGCAGAGGCCCTTGTGGTCAGGCCAATGGGTTTTCTGGCAGAGTCTGGAGGGAAGGTGAAGATAAGGGTATATAGCCTTAACCCCACATCCTATGACTCCATATTGGGGGCTAGTCTAAGGTCCCAGGAACTGGGTATACCAGCCCTGCCTCTCCCAGGGCCTGGTAAACTAGGGTGGCAGGTAGAGGACTTAAAACATATATGCCTTTGTCTGGAGACAAGGGGCAAGGTGGCAAGTGAAAGACAGAGGAAGAGTAGGGGTAGCCCATGGGGGTCCTCACTGGTTGCAGTAGCCCACACGGTAGCACCGGGTACAGCGCTTCAGCTTTTCATCCTCCGACTGTTGCTTCCGCTGGCAGGCTGCACACTTGGAGATGGGGATGCTGGGCACCTGGGGGCGCTAGAGTGGGTCGTCTGGCTCAGCAAGGTCAGGCAGAGAAGTCCCCAACCAACCAGGGCCCTGTGCCTTCTAGTCTGCCCACACTCACCTGTTGTACCTCTAGCACCACTACCCGCTCCTTAGCCAGCTCTGGAGATAGCAGCTCAAAGCAGAGGAGTGTGTCTGATGGGGACACAGTGTCCAGAGAGTGGGAGGGCAGGAACACACGGTGAAAGCGATTCTTAATTACCTGGGAACCAAGGACACACACATTTCACATAAGGGATCCTTAGTCCTAACTCAGAGTGTAAGGAGAAGGCCTGGCTCTGCCTTGCATCTCAGTGGACAAGGGTGGGCCATAAGTGGGACAATATCTCCACTTGCACCAGTCTTAGTGCCCAATGCCATAAGGAGCTTGGTGCATCAAAGATCTCGAAAGACCAGGCTGGGGCAGGTATCAACCATACCGGCTCTCCACACCAAGGGCCTCTATCCTGCTGTAACTTGTGGGTTGCTGCTAAGACTGCAACATATTATTACCATGGATGGTCCACATTAGAGAATCATCCTCCCTCTTAGGCCCTAAGAAAAACAGCACTATTTTTTTTTTTCTGAGATACAGCCTCAAGCTGTCACCCTGGATAGAGTGCTGTGGCATCACAGCTCACAGCAACCTCCAATTCCTGGGCTCCAGTGAGTCTTCTGCCTCCGCCTCCCAAGTAGCTGGGACTACAGGCGCCAGCCACAACGCCCGGCCATTTTTTGGTTGTAGCCGTCATTGTTGTTTGGCAGGCCCGGGCTGGATTCGAACCCGCCAGCTCAGGTGTACGTGGCTGGCACCTTAGCACCTTAGCCCGTTGAGCCACAGGCACCGAGCCGAAAAACAGCAATATTAAGCTGGGGAGGGCCAGCACACAGATCTGGGATGAAAGGACAACAGCAGGATGGAGAACTATAGTAAATGGAGGGACAGTCTTGCAGCTCAGGCTCCTTGTGTAAAGAGGGAGAAGCTGTTGGGGTCCACCATCAAAAAGGGGAGTAAACTGGCTCGGTGCCTGTGGCTCAAGCAGTTAAGGCATCAGCCACATACACCTGAGCTGGTAGGTTTGAATCCAGCCCGGGCCCACCAAACAACAATGGCTGCACTCAAAAAAAAAAAACCGGGCGTTGTGGTGGGCACCTGTAGTCCCAACTACTTGGGAGGTGGAGGCAGGAGAATCGTTTGAGCCTAGGAGTTGGAGGTTGCTGTGAGCTGTGATGCCACAGCACTCTACCCAGGGTGACAGTCTGAGGCTCCATCTCAAAACTAGAAAGAAAAAAAAAGGGGGAGTAAACCCTGATAAAGGCTTGAACTAAACAGTGCCCCATAGCCCAAACGCCTGGTTTCAGCTATGCCTCAAATAAGAGCATACCATCTATTTTTGTGCAGTGATGTGTACATGCGTGTGTATGTATACAGATGCCAACTGACTGTACAAGTATCTGTGCTGTGAGTACACACGTGTCCACATACATAAAAGCCAAAAGAAGACAGATATACCTCAGCCAGGCGCAGGTTCTCAGGCTTCACATGGACACTCTGAGAAAGGGAGTCCAATACTTCACTTGCACTGGAGTTTTCCTTGCTAACACTCACCAGGAACTATGGCAAAAATGGCAGAATCAGTGAGGGAAGAGGACCAGGTACTGTGAGATAGTCCAGAGAGGTAGAGGCTTTCTGCTCACCTTGATGGGCTTGCTGTGGGGCTCTCGGGCAAAATAAAAGACAGGAAGAACCTTTTGCTTTTGTGGCAAGGGCACCGGCAGATAAAGAAATGGGTCAAAAGTGATGGAGACCTGTGGATGCATAGGTGGACAGGATGCTTATGCCCAAAGAGTTCATGTAACACATTCTGACCACTTTCAGGTCCCTCACAGCCATCCAGCAAACTCTCACACTTGAGAACAGGAGGGCCCACAGAAAGAGAACAATTCCTCTTTCTAGCACAAGGGGATCTGCTCAGCTTAGCTTCTTTACCAGTTTGTCCCTCACTTGTACCCCATATGCCTTTCCAACCTTATCTATAACCATGTCACTCACACCTTACCTCACATCTTTTAGCCCACACATCATTTTTACCTGAGTCAAGAACCCTACCCTAAGATCAACCTACCAGCTTCCTTGCACAAACCTTGCCCTGCAGCACCTGAAGATGCACATGCCTCTGAACCTAATGTGATTAGACTAGCTGAGCCAAACTAGGGAACCCATCACACCTTGGCACACACGGGGCACACCAGCTTCGACTTGTACTGGCCCTGAAATAGGTCCACGATGAAAGAGTCATTCCTCATCTTGTGCCGTTGCCATGCTTCTTCAGCCACCACCTGAGAGGCAGAGTGGTGAGAACTAAGAAGACCTGGGGACTAAGATACACATGAAACATGCCCACTCACTACCTCCAACTCTGACCTCATCAGGTCGCCCATCTGAATCCACAGTCTCTGTGTAGGGCTTGTTCTGGATACGATTCAAGTCCTCGTGCAGCCCATCCAGCAGGAAAGCCATGAATTCCTGGGCATCATGCTGTGCGTAGCCTGTGAACTGGCTGGCCTTGCTTGCCACAATGGCCTGGATGCAGGAGCCAAAGTGTGAGCATAAAGTCCTAGCACCCAATGCACACCCAGCTGGCTGGCCCTCCCCACCCAAGGGTGGTAGTGGTCACAGATCACCTTCAATTTGGAAGGCTGGAAGGCATGGTGGGTACCCTTCCACAGCGCCCGAAGTAGCACAGCAAAGCCAATGGCCAGACGCCCACCAGTCCCTAGTGGGTTGTTGTAGTTGATCTCAGCCTCAAAAGAACGATCTAAGAAAAGCAGCCAATCAGATGTCTAAGGAATGAGGACACCCACCCTACCCCCTCCATGCCTATACCCCAGGCTCCAGGCCCTGCTCTCACCATGGAAGAAGTCCCGGAGTTCCCGAGTGTTGGACAGAGACTGAATGACGCTGTTCATGAAGCAGGTATTGCCTAAATTGACAAGGCCAGTGAAGCCTGGCAGACACACCTTCTTCTCTTCCTCCTCCTCTTCCTCCACACTGTCTCCACTCACTGGGCTATGGGGCATGGGTGGCACCATACATGTGGGCTTGGGCTGTGGGAGCAAAGGGGGTGTGAGAAAATAGCCCTGAGACTCTTTAGCCTCCATTCTTGGCCCTTCCCATCACAAAATTTTCACCGAAGCCAGGTGTGGCTCTGGCTTTGGGACTACATGCTCCATGGGGGTGCGAGCTGCCACACTGTCTAGCCCACTGTCTTCAGATCGAGCCTTTGGCTTGTCCTTCTCCACAGCCCGGGCTTCCTCCTGGCCTGTCATTGGGTGGGGAGCACCTCCTGGTGGGGCTGGATCCAGAGGGGTTGGACCTGTCGGCACGGCAACCTTTGCACCACCCACTGCACCTTAAAAAGGGGGAATGAGAGGGCTGGTGGTTAGCAGCATGTGGCAGAGGAGAGGACCCTGGTCATGTACAGCTGGGGAATGAAGGGAGCTGGTGTGCAGACCTCGTGCAGCTGGGGCCTCCAGGCCCCCCCAGCGTTGACTCTGCCGCTTACGGAGGCAGATGTCGATGCGAGAAGCCGTGAAACAGAAGGTGCACTGCTCTGGCTCAATCAGGTTCCTATGGAAAAAGGCTGAACTCAGTGACTCAGGTGCAATGGGCATCAGGCTAGATGGCCCAGGGAGATGGAGCCCAGGGTGGGACAGGCAAAGTGGTGGGGCTGGGCACCACCCACCTGAGCTTCACCTGCCAACGGAAGATGGTATGGGGCCCACAGCCTGGGTGCAGCCTCAGAAAGTTCCCATCCCTGCAGAGGCAGAACAGGAGAAAGGATGAGAGAAAGAATATGAGACATGCTGTCCCACCCAAGACACACTGTCTGCCCATCACATCCTGCCCACCCACTCACCTGGTCTGGAAGATGAGTGTGAAGTCCTGCTCACGGAAAAGTACTCGAGAGATGTCCCTGCGGATCTCCTTCACATACACGTGCACCACCACCAAGTCTGGCCCCTTCTCATATGAGTCATTCTTGACAAATGCCAGGTTCACCATACACTCGGGCTCTATGTCAAGACCATGGCTCAGTAAGACCCAGGACAGGGTCTAGCCTGTAGCTATTCTACTCCCTACTCACCCACTAAACTTGCAACTCAATCTAGAGCTCTACTTGCCCATCCCCAGCCCCACTTACCATCCACCAGGGTTACAGCATCTGCTGCCACTGCCATCTCCTCCTTGCCACAGTCATCTTTCCCAGGGTCTCGGCTCCTGGCCATGACTGGAGAGACTGGGTCATTCCTGGGGCACACTGCCTTCTCTCCTGCCAAAAGGGCTAAGTTCTCCTCTGAGCCCAAGAGACAGGTTTGGGTGTTCAATGGTGGTACACAAAGCTGTTCTTCAACCTCAACCTATTCATGGCAAGATTGTGGGCAAGATCAACCCTGGGTATGGCAGGTGGTCCCCACTCTAGTCCATACCCTTTCTTCTCATCTCCTACCACACAAACAGGCATCCAGCTCTCACCTGGGTAGCCGGGTCATCCAGGAAGAGTGGAGCATCACCCCGGGGTCCAGGGCCATCCCTGGATCCTTCCCCCTCTGGCCCTCTGCGAAGATGCACAGCCCTCTTGGCGCTGGGCCCTGCCTGGGCCCCGGTGCCAGCCCCCGAGCCTACCTCACCACGGCCCTGGGCCCGCTTCTGGTTTCGGGTCTCTTGCTTAGGCCAGCGGGTCTCAGGGCCTGGCTCCAGGGCAATGTGAGACAGCTCCTGCCCATTCTCCTGGCACCGAAGTCCTGGCACCAGCTCCTGGGTCCCTAGAGGTTTCTTCTGTCAAAGATATAGCAGTCAGGCCCTGTTGACCATGCTGGGTATCCCCACCCTATCCTACACTGGAACTCACCAGGAGAGAGGGCCACGTGAGCAGAGGCACCTTCTTGGGCAGTGCCAGCTGCAGGAGGCCACCCTTGCGGGCCTGAACTTTGGTGCAAGAACTTTCTATCTCAGCATAGAAGACACCACCCCATTGCTGACCACCTACAGACAGAGTAGGGTCTGTGAGCTGGGATGGGAGATATCAGAGGATTCAAATATACCACTGCAGGCAGGGTAGATGGACACACCTGGAAGCCGCACCACACAGTCTGTATCTGTGAAAGCAGCATCCACTTCTTCCAGCCGCAGAGGACCTGCTCCCACACGAAGCTTAACAATTACCTCATCTGCACTCTGCCTCCAGTCAAGCAACAACTCTGTAGGGGAAGTGGCAAAGCACCTGATGGGGATAAGCAGGTAACAGAGACCCAGCCCTAATGAAACTGCTCCAGAACCCTTGCCTCCCCTAGCACCTGGAAATGAAAGGCCCATTCATTACTCACCCTCTTTGTTCTGCTCCTCTCGAGGAGTGGACACTGACCCTGATGACGAAGGAGAGAACAAAGAGGCAACAATGGGAGACAACATCCAGGATCTCATCACCCCAATGACAATCTTCTGGATCTCAGTAAGTACCCAGACTTCAAAGCTGAGGCTCTACCTAACCTGTAACGGGTCTTTCTATCCACATCAAACCAGACAGAGGGAATAGCTAAAAAAGTTATCTCCCAACCTCCAATCTGTATGCCTAAAGAGAGGGGAAGAAGAAAAGGCCACAAGCACTCTAGAAAATCACTCCCACCTTTCCTAGGATCTCCATCCTTGCTCTCCTGGTTTGCTCGATCCTTCTGCTTCTTTTTACAAGTACCCTCCTCCAGTCCTGGGGGCCCTCTCCTTTGGCCTGTGGCACTGGCCCCACCAGACATCTTGAGCCGCTTGGTTGACAGCCAGAGTGCCCCGGGGTCGGCAACTGCGTCTGGGTCAGGGCTGCGGCGCTTTCTTCCTGGCCCAGCTATCTTGGCAACTCTTTGGGGCCAAATTCTCAGCAAGGAACCAACAGCCTAACAAAAAGGAACCAATAATCACTGCCAAGGTCCAACATCTTATTGTTTGACTACAGCCAGGGCTTGGAAACCCAAGACACTCCTAACCCTACCACCTGAAGTAGCCCTGAAGAGGGAATAAATAACATAAGTAGCAGCAACCACTTCTGACCAAATCTAGATATCCACCATAACACAGCCACAAAGCTTGAAACCTCACTAAGGAGGTATCAGGTCAAGGCAGTCATGGTCTAGCCCAGGCTCCTGCACCAATCTGGAAAGAAGCCATGGTTTCAGAGCACAAGGCTGCACTCTGAGCAGGGTGCTCACTTTTCCTTCACTCTCACTGGCTGCTTAGTCACTACTGGAGAAGTAGGAGGTGGCCAACGCAATCAGGAAAGGAGACAAACCCAGAAGCAGCAGGAGGTCCAGGCTCTGTGGGGAAAACAGGCCCAGACCAGGTGTTGCCACTGCCCTGGGGGCAAAAGCGCCCCACCTGTCTCCTCCCAGTTCCTACCCTCCTCACAATCCTGCTCCTGTGCACTTATTGGTCTTTCTTCATACCAAGAGATTCCTCTCCCCTGCTGCTGTCCCAAGCAGAGAAAGACTGAAAAGGGTATCTAGATGTCACACTACCTCTTCAGCAGCAACCTTGCTCCAGTACCAGGGCAAGATGGGCATCCAGTCTGAGACTGGAATAGACAGCCATCACAATCTTCCTTCTCAGGTCCCTTCAGTCAACAGCTCTAAGGCACAGGGACTTGCTACCCAGTTTCCCACAGACCCTCTAGTAGATTCTGGACTATTTCTCCATCCAAAGTGAAACTCTCAAAACCAAATACTGAGACGAGGGTGGCGATGAACCACGTATCTGGGACCCCTGACAGCCTCAAGTCCACTCAAAGCCAGTAGCAGTAGAGTGATTTGTCTGTTCCGCTGCGTGTGTGTATGTATGTGTGCCGGGGGGCTAGGATAGCCTTCTGCGGATCAGACGAGATACTGGCGGACTGGATCTTTAATGATGGCAGATCTAGAGCTGAAGGGCAAACAACTGCCGCCGCTACCTCCTCCTCGCACCCAAGCCCTAACGGAAGGTCGCATCCGTCCCAAAGCTCAGGGACGTCGAGGCAGGAAACGGGGCTGTTTGGGCACCTGAGCCGGCCTGAAACGACTGCACGGGGTTACTGATCACAAACCAGTACCAGTACCCTGGCCAAGCAGCTACCCAGCTCCAGTCTTCGAACCCCAGGCCCGCCACCACCTCCTCCAGGAAGCCGCCAGTGCTCTCTGAGGCAGCAGGCCAGCCACAGGCAACGCGTAACGGTCCCGCCAGCATTCGGTGTGCCTAGCACGCCACAAAACTCGAGGGGTCAGGGATGGCACGGCCCGTGACCTTGAACAGGCCTCCTCGGGCCTGTGTCGCGGCCTCCCCGCTTTAGCCAAACCGGTGAGTTGCGGCCCGCCCCACTCACCGAGCGAGACCGCCGCCGCCAGCCCTCTTCGGGCCCTGGCAACCCGCTTTCGGTTCCGGTTCCGGCGTCAGGTCGGTTCCGGTTCCGGCGCGCCCCTCCCCCGTCCCGGCAGCACCGCCACCGCCTTAGCCCCTTGTTTTGTTTCCACTTCTACTTAGGTCTGCGGGAGGCAGAGCGCAGAGCTGGTGACGCATTTCCGGCAGGAGCGAGCTCACAGCTCCTGGCAGCTACAGGGCGGGCCTGAGCGAAGGGAGGCGGGGCTCCGGTGCCTTGATCTAGCCTGGGCCCTACTGTTGGTAGCATGGGTGTTCTATACGCTCTGACGGCCCCAAATCAGAAACCATACAACACAGTTGGGGTTCACACTGGTTTATTGGGGGCCCTGCCAGGTCAAGAGCTCTTTAACGCATAGCAGACGCTTGTGAGGCGGGGCTAGAGACAGGGATAGGCGTTGGGCAGGGATCACTGGCAGGTGTTGTAGATCTGGACTTGCAGGTTGATGGCTTGAAGCACACTGCGCATCCTGGCCTCCAGCCCATCCAGCTGAGCTGCTTTGCCCTCCAGTGCCCGCTCATTCTCTTCATAGGTGCCCTCCAGTTCTAGGAGGTGCATTTCTTAGCTTAGGAGTCCTACTCCCACAGTCCCAAGTGTCTGATACCCACCTGCCCCTTTCCTCACCCTGTAGCCGCTGCAGCTTGTCTTGAGCTGCCTGCAACAGGTCCCGAGCTTCATCTCGCAGTTGCTCTGCCCTTGCCTGTGCAGCCAGCACACCCTGGGCCTTGCGCTCAGCTAGGGCTCTCACTGTCTGGTACTGGTCGCCCAGTGGGCCCTGCATCAGCTGTAGATGTAGAGGGCAGAGTCAGCAAGGTATCCCAGTGGAGGCCCAGCCTCCAGCACTACCTCCTCCAGCAGTCTCTGCCTCAACTCACCTGCTCAGCCTCCCGGGCACGACTCTGGGCACTGCCTGCTGTTTCTTCAGCTGTAGAGGCTGCCAGGCTATTTCCTGCTCGTTTTAGTTTAAGAGCCTCCAGGAGAGCATCCAATTGCTGAGCCCGCTCACCTGCAGAACTCAGTGCCTGCTCTGCACCTGCCATCCTCTCCTGTACCTATCATGAGTAGGCAGGAGGTTAAACAGGTCTATGATGCATGCCCATAGTCTTCCCCATTGATGTCCTAGGGAGACCACACCTGATGCAGGGTTTCCTCTGTGTCCTGTGTGTCAGCCACTGCACCCTGAATGGCACCCTGGGCAGCACCTTGTGCCCGCTGGGCCTCCTCCAATGCTGCCTGTACTGTCTCTGCTTTCTGTTTCTCACCCTCAGCACGGTTCCTGGGGAAAACGGTGAATCAGAACTTGCAGGTGTCAGGACCAAGTGTTAGGGATAGAGGACAGAGATGGGATGTCAGACCGTGCCCACTGTGCATCCTGCAGTAGCTGCTCAGCCCGACGCACATCTCCCACAGTACGTGCCAGGATGGTATCCACATCTGCCAAGCTCCGGACTCGCTCTGCAATCGCACCTGCCAGTTGCTGGATTTGCTCAGGCGAGGCTGGGATGGAGAGCTCTAGCACCCGGGTGGCCACCGTCTCAATGCTATCAGGATCAGCCCCCTCCTCTATGGTGAAACAGGCAAGGGCTTAAGAACACAGATTACCCGGCATAGGCATGGGTATGGACTTGGGGTATTGACTCAGGATCTGTACATGGGGATAGAGGTTTGCTAATAGGCATAATGATGTAACAACAGGAACAAGGACTATATAAGGAACTTAAGACACAGGGACATAGACCTGGGGACCACATATAGGCAGGACTCAGGGGCCAGACATTGGGATCATAAACACAAGTCTAATGCAGGCCCTAAGGCTCAAATATGAACCTAGAGAGACATAGACATGGGGGGAAACAACCACATGGCCTGGTTACATTGGAGGCTCACGGTTGAGGAAGTCCTTCACAGTCTGGATAAGTTCTCGAAGTTCCTGGTTGGTCTGCTCCACCTGTCCCCTGGAAGAATTAGCCCTGTCCAGGGCGACCTGGGCCCACTTCTGCGCCTCGCCTGCCTGCCGACGAGTCTCAGCCACTTGGCTGAGGATGCCACCACCTTCTGCCAGTGCCCGCTGCAGCTCTGCCTGTGTGTGCCGGGCTCGGCCCAGGGCTAGGTCTGCTGTGGCTACTGCACCATTGCAGCTGAGGCCCCCACAGCGGGGCTTCCCATCCTCATCTCGGCAGCCAGCACCCCCACAAGGGCTCGTAGCACAAGGTGCTTCCCCTGGGGCCCCACACACCTGCACAGAATAGGTCAGAGCTCATAGGAGGAACATCCACACCCACCCGTCCCTCCCCACACTTGCACCTTACCAGTTCATTTATGCCTTTCAGGCTAAGGGTGAGGGTTCGAGCAGAGAGCTCGCCCAGTGCCCACTGGTTGGCCATGTGTTTTCTGTTGAAGTTCTCCCTCTGGACATCCATCAGCACCTCTGTCTGATGCCGGATACCCACAGAGTTGCTCACAGCGCTAGGCACTGCTAGGGCTGAGGTGTTGGCACGACGTTCTGCCTCTGCAGACTGGCTATAAGCATGGCAGATGCTGTCATAGGCACCTAAGTAAGGCAGAAACAGGCAGTTAGCTGAAGATTGACCCTGGTCCACTTGCTCAGTTGGCCAACAACTCACCCAAGAAGTTTGAATGCTTAAGCAGGTCAAGATGCTGGTCGAGCTGCCGTAGCGTAAGATTAAGTGCAAGCCCATCTCGTTCCAGACCACTTAGTGCATGGTTGGCATTGAAGTTCTCATCCTGCACATCTGTGAGCTGTGCCTCCAGCTGAGTCAAGTACTCAGTTGCCTCCCCAATTTCACGCCTGCGCTGGTGGGGGACAGGAGTGTTTAGAGAGGCTGCAGCCCTGATCCACTGGGACTTTGCCCAATCCCACCATGTGTTCTCAGCCCCATCCGCACCGCAACTCCTCTGTGGCCTCCATAAGTTGTACAGTAGAGGCAGCTGAGGTGTTGTGGGCACCCACAATGCCCTGGACTGTGCCCAGTTTCTCCTGCATGTTCCAGAAGCTGCTTTCAAAGGCACCCAGCACACCGGTCTGCTGCAGCTCTTGGACCTGCTGCTCCAGGCGCCGTGTACGGGTAGCCAAGTCCTGTACCACGCGGTCCCAATCCCCAAAACACGCATGGCAGGGATGACAGGCAGGAAAGACTCCTGAGAAGCCACGGGCACACTGGTCACAGCGCACACCAGACACCCCTGGGCGGCAGCTACAGTGACCTGTGGAGCGGTGACACTGAGGTGTGTCTATTCCATGAGGGTCACAGTCACAGACTACAGGAAAGGACAGACCATGGAGTTAGGACTCCCATGGGACATCCTGGGAAGTCTTCCATCCACCCTGGTACCCCCTGACTCCCTCACCACGACACAGCAAACCAGGGTCTCCCCAGTGGAGTTCTTGACACTCAGCACAGGTCCGTCCACCAAAGCCAGCATGGCAGTAACACTGCCCTGTGAACTAGGAGAGGAACAGGACATGAGTTAGAGCCTCTATCAGAGGCTAAGCCCTCAAGATAAGGCAGACAGCTAACTCCATCTACCCATGGATCAGCAGTAGGGTCCCATACCTCATTGCAGGTAGGGCCTCTAGCCCGACTCAGGTGGCAGGCGCAAGGCTGGCAACCACGGCCGCTGGTAAGGTTCCAGAAGTTGGGGGCACAGTGGTCACAACTAGGGCCCTGGACATTGGGAAGGCATGGGCACTGCCCACTGCTTGGGTCACAGTGGCACCAATGAGTAGATGGGCACTGTTGGGGATTTGTGCCAAGCAGGTTGCAGGTACAGCCTGTGTCAGCCAAGATGAGCACAGTAGTCAAGGAGAGCCCAAGCAGCAGGGCCCCACCCCCAGCCATCCATTCCCATACTCACGGTGACAGCTTTGTTGGTTAGCCTGCCCATGGAAGCCAGGCTTGCAGTGGGCACAGTGTGGCCCCTCAGTGTGGTGCAAACAACGCAGGCATTGCCCCGTGTGGGGATCACAAGCATCAGGGTCCATGGGGTCAATGTTTCCATTGCACTCACATGGTTGGCACTGGCCACCTGGCCTTGATGGCTGTCCAAAGTGCCCAGGAGCACAAGCTTCACACCGAAGCCCTGCCCACAGTCAAGGGGAAGCCATGAGTGCTTGGCCTAGCCACCTCACCCTGGTCCCATGCCTTCCGCCATCCACTCACCTGTGTGGCCTGTCTGGCAGTGGCACACAATCTGCTGTGAGTACTCATCCTGGTGGCAAGAAGTAGCAAAGTGCCGTTGGCTCCCAGGACCTTCAGGGCAGGGGCAGGGCCGGCATTGACCCCCATATGGCAGTCGTGGGTCCCCATAGAAGCCAGCAATACACCTGCAGAGAGGGGAAGGAAGAGATGTGTTATCCCTGAACAACCTGCCAACCCACTGACCCACTCCTAGCTGCTCTTGGCTTACCTTTCACAGTGCTCACCCGCTGTGTGATCACGGCAGCCCAGGCAAGCGCCTGTGTGAGTATCACACTCATCTGCATGCCCATTGCAGACACATGGCCGGCAGCTAGGGAATCCCCACTGGCCACGCTGGCAGCGGTCACAGCGAAGCCCAAAGGCACCAGTTCGGCAGGGACATTGTCCACTGGTTCCTTCACACAGGCCACTGAGTGCCCCCTCAGGGCTACACTGGCAGGCTGGGGACAGAGCAGAGGCTAAGCCAGGGGAGGGCGGCTGAGGGGAGTCTGGGTGAGGTCAGGGTAGGAAGGTCAGGGAATAGAAGAGAACTGTCTCTTCAAGAGACAAAGGGTTGAGAATATGGGGTCCAAGGCTGAGTTAGAGGAAAGAAGAAGCAGGACCAGAGGGCAGAGAGAGAACAGTAGTGGAAAAGAGAGAAAAGAACAGGAGGGAACAAGGGGTAGAAAAGTACCTTGACAGCCTGTGGAGCCAAAGCCATAGTAGCCAGGGACACAGAGATCACAATGGCGCCCAACTACTCCAGGTTTGCAAAGGCACTGACCACCATGGGGGTTGCACTCAGAACTCAGTGAGCCTTGAGGGTTGCACTGACAAGCTGTGGGAGGGGAGTAAGTTCAAGTCAGGCTGGGCCCCCACCTTTGCACCACCAACCCACATCACAGAGACTCACGCAAGGCACCATTGTAGATCAGGGTGGACAGACTGATGAGGAGGGGAGCACAGGTGTCAGATGGAGGGTTCTTGCTGGGCACTAGACCCTCTTCATGACAGCGGTAGCGCTCAAAGGTAGCACGGCGCTCCAGGGAAGCAGCATCACCTCCACTAAACATCCCTAGCACCAGGACATGGGGCAGCAGCACTAGCTGAAAGAATGAGCAAAGAAGAGTACAGTTCAGACCCAGGACCACATTGGCACAGACAGAGCACTTACCCCAGCCATGAGTCTACCTCTTCAGTCACAGACTCCTCCACTACCACCCTAGCCCCACCCCCACATGCCCTGCCATCTTGGTTGGTATGAGTGAGAGGGAATTGTTCACCGAGTCAATTAGCAGGCCAGGTCCAGAGTAAGGGATCTCAGGCTGAGCACTTCCCCCTGTTCGTACTAGCTTCAGATGTAACTTGTAGGAGATGCCAGGCTCAAAACAGACAGGACTGGGAAACACCAAGTACCTGGGTGCAAGTGAGGACAGGCATGGGGGGGGTCACCCAAGGTCCCCATACTCATCATCTGGGCTTCTTGTATCTCACTCACAGCAACTAAACAATTGGCCAAAGCAGAAACTACATCTGGGGTGGGCTGGGCTGGACTGGGTTAGGCCAGGCCAAGAAACAGCTGGGAACCCTAACAGAGAATCTATACAAAAGATTCCAATAAACAGGGCTTGCTGGAATCATACGCTTGTATATATCAGTCTCACTGGAAACACTCAGAAAGCCTGGCAAACCCACAGTATTTCCCTGGTATGAGAACTTGCCATTTTTCCTCAACAATCTCTTCACACTTCAGCGTATAACCTGCTCTTCACTAGGACTGTCACCTCTTCTCACTTTATCTGTTTCCTAAGTCACTTCTATCAACTTGCAAAATCATACTCAGTTTCTTTCATCCTCTCCCAAAAATCGTCCTTCAATCCCGTAAGTCTTCCCCTAGATGCCACCTCATCTTTGCTCTCCAGCTCAACACATTTTTCAAAAGAGACCACTGTAGTCAGTTCCTCCACTCTAGCATCTCACTCCCGTGGAACATTTGCCCCATCCTCTGCCAAGGTTACCAAGGACCTCCATGCAGACATACCCAGAAGTCAATTCTCTATTCTAGTCTTTTTCTTTCTTTCTTTTTTTTTTGGGGGGGGGCAAAGTCTCACTCTGTCACCCAGGGTGGAGTGCCATGGCATCACTCACCTCACAGCAACCTCCAACTCCTAGGCTTAAGCAATTCTCTTGCCTCAGCCTCCTGAGCAGCTGGGACCACAGGCGCCCGCCACAACGCCCGGCTATTGTTTTGTTGCAGTATGGCCGAGGCTGGGTTTGAACCCGCCACCCGTGGTATATAGGGCCAGCACCCTACCCACTGAGCCACAAGCACCGCCCTTTTTTTCTTTTTTTTTGAGACACAGTCTCACTCTCTTGCCCTGGAGAGAAGGCTGTGGCATTATCATAGCTAACAGCAACCTCAAACTCTCGGGCTTAAGACAGTAGTTCTCAACCTTCCTAATGCCGCAGTCCTTTAATACAGTTCCTCTGGGTCGCGACCCACAGGTTGAAAACCACTGGCTTAAGCAATTCTCTTGCCTCAGGCTCCCAAGTAGCTGGGACTACAGGTACCTGCCACAACACTTGGCTAATTTTTCTATTTTTAGTAGAGACAGGGTCTTACTCTTGCTCAGGCTGGTCTTGAACTCCTGAGCTCATGAAATCCACCTGCCCCAGCATCCCAGAGTGGTAGGATTACAGGTGTGCACCACTGCACCCAGGTTTTCTATTCTTACCAAGTGTAGAGCAGCATGTAAAATTAGAAACATATGCCGTTCTTCTGCAGACACTCTTTTCTCTTAGCTTCTAGACTCAACCCATGTTCCTAGTTCCCCCCAACTTCCATTCCCCTAGTTCCTGCTTCTTTTCTGGCCTCTAACACTAGAGTACCCCCAAAACCTGGTTCTGGTTCTCATTCCTTTATCTGGTCACTCTTTAGTAATGAGTCCCAAATTTATATCTCCAGGCCAGGTGCAGTAATCCTAGCACTCTAGGCGGGAGGATCTCTTGAGCTCAGGCATTCAAAATCAGACTGAGCAAAAGCAAGACTCTATCTCTACTAAAAATAGAAAAAATTGGGTGGCGCCTGTGGTGCAGTGGGTAGGGCATCGGCCCCATACACCTAGGATGGTGGGTTTGAACCTGGCCCTGGCCAAACTGCAACAAAAAGAATAGGCAGGCATTGTGGCTGGCGCCTGTAGTCCCAGCTACTCAGGAGGCTGAGGCAAGAGAATCGCCTAAGCCCAAGAGCTAGAGGTTGCTATGAGCTGTGACGCCACAGCACTCTACCGAGGGTGACAAAGTGAGATTTTGTCTCTAAAAAAAAGAAAAGAAAAAATTAGCCAGGCGTTCTGGAGGGCACTTGTAGCCCCAGCTGCTCAGGAGGCTGAGGCAGGAGAATTCCTTGAACCCAAAAGTTTGAGGTTGCTATAAGCTAGACTGACACCATAGCACTCTGGCCTGGGCAACAAAATGAGACTCTGTCTCAAAAAAAAACAAGAGGCTCGGCACCTGTAGCTCAGTGAGTAGGGCAATGGCCGCATACACTGAAGCTGGTGGGTTCAAGCCCGGCTCAGGCCTGCTAAACAACGACCTGCGGCTCAGCACCCATAGCACAGTGGTTACAGCGCCAGCGACATATACCAAGGGTGGCAGGTTCGAACTTGGCCCAGGCCAGCTAAACAACGACAACTGCAACAAAAAATAGCCAGGCATTATGGCAGGCGCCTGTAGTCCCAACTACTTGAGAGACTGAGGCAAGAGACTCTCTTAAGCTCAAGAGTTGGAGGTTGCTGTGAGCTGTGATGCCACAGCACTCTACCAAGGGCGACAAAATGAGTCTCTGTCTCAAAAAAAAAGAAAAGAAATTTGTATAGGCTAGGCGCCTGTGGCTCAACAGGCTAAGGCGCCAGCCATGTACACCTGAGCTGGCGGGTTCGAATACAGCCCGGGCCCGCCAAACAACAATGACAGCTGCAACCAAAAAAAAAATGGCCAGGCGTTGTGGCAGGTGCCTGTAGTCCCAGCTACTTGGGAGGCAGAGGCAAGAGACTCACTTGAGCCCAGGAATTGGAGGTTGCTGTGAGCTGTGATGCCACAGCACTCTATCCAGGGTGACAGCTTGAGGCTCTGTCTCAAAATAAATAAATAAATAAATAAAATAAAATAAAAAAAGTTTAAAAAAAAAAAAGAAAAAGTCACAGTTTTGATCAAAGTATAAAAAGTGTGCCATAAATAGGGCAACCATTAGACTGGCCAAATGATCTCAGATTAGGTAGAATGAAAACAAAAGATACAGAAACAATGACTTATTGTTTTGATGCCTATGCTGACATCACGCACATTCTAGCTTCTTCATGAAGGTAAACCCAGGTGTATGAAAAAAAAAGATTGATAATTTTTATTACAAGAATTATATTCCTAACTCACGAATGTGTTAATAAACCATTATTTCTAATTAGTGACATGCAAAATTCTCTTTATCCACCTTTTCAAATTAAGTATTAAGAAATTTTAAAAAATTGAAAATTACCTCCTTAAATCAGGTTTTATTTGCTATTCATAAAGAATAATTTCATGTAATGATGTTGACTTTCAAAGTACTTATATATATGTATGGATATCAACCTTTTCCAGTTTGTACTGATGGAAATCATGTTTTTTTGGCTAAGCATAATTTGTTCTAACTTTTAGGAAGTGTGTGCATGTGCACCTGCGCGTGTATTTAATAAACCCCATATAGAGCCTTAATATCAATATTTGGACTGAAAAGGGGAACATATGATTAATGAATATCTTTGGACAACTAGAAAGCTTATTTTATATATGTTTTATAATTAGACATTCCTCTAAAAGTTACTAGCCAAGGGACTCTATGATTTCTCAATTTTTGACCATTAAATCTACTACATGCTGATACAGCATTTTAAGTCTTTATTATGAATTTTCTATCTTAACATACCACGTAACTTTGAGTAATAATATACATGTGAGTGTTTCACTTTGGATTAAAAAAATAGGGAAAGTGGGACACGTTTGACGGTGCAGGACCATTTTCATCCACTGAAAAGAATAAATAGCAAATCACTCACTATTTGAAACTCAGTGTGGCTCTTTTTCAGATGGATCTTGCTCATTCTTTGTTAATTAAGAAATGTTTTAAAAAACCAATCTCTTCTCAAACTCATTTTGTAGTTAATAGGCTACCATAGAATGGCTTAATGTCTAATGACTCCATGTGTATCTTACCTGGCCTATGTCCTATTAGTAAACATTTAAAATTTTAACAGGGTAATTTGTTTTATATTATAATAGAAGCTTTACTTCTTTTTACCTGAATCCTGTTCAGCCAGGGTCAGAAGCTAATGAAAATCTAGGTGAATATCAATAGTGAGGTTAACTTCAGCTAAACTGTGGAATCTGAGGTCCAGGACCGTGTATCCTCTTTTGAGCTTATATTTCCTGCTTGTGTATTAGAGCTGCCCAAAATCACCATTCTAATTAATTATAAAATTGATTACGCAAAGGACATGTCCCATTTTTACTTGCCCCTTTAAAATCCTGCAACATTCCAAATTTTCTGTACTTTAACCAGGCAAATTCCCTTGCATTCACCAGAGTTGTCAATTAAATTGTCTTCCTTAATACCTGTTATGAAGATATAGTAAATGCTACTTTAATATTGAACAAATAAATGAATAGAAGTGTCCTGTTTCAAGACCAAATAATTCTGTCCTAAAATCTAATATGAGTTCATTTAGTCAGATCTTTCTTCCCCTTGAGTGATTTTTGGTACCTGAGTCAGATATTAATATTGATTCTAAAAGATAAAATGTTATCACTAGTTTCATTATTTTTCTGACAGATTTCACAAGTCTTTGCTCAAACACTTTCTTTATCTCAGTACAATTTTTCCAACAGCCCTCTTTCTTGGGGCTGGACCTTTCCATTCTCTCAATACCTGTTATCATCCTTAACCATCAGACCAGTCAGTGTCCTATATTCTCTCTTATGTTAGAAAAAAAATTGGACTCAAAACACACACACACACACACACACACACACATTCTACATTTCTATTTATCCTGAGTTTCACAGGTGCAAGAATTTCATTTTCAAAATATCAGTTAATATAGATCCTCTTTAAAGAAGAAAGTATAAAAAATAGGATTAAGTTATTTTATTAATCCACTTTGCACTCTCTAGTTCTTCCTTTCTAAAACCACAAATATCACATGGAATGGCTTTAAATGAGCAAATATTATATTTCATCCTCTTTTCCCACCTAGAAGAGACATAAATCAAAACAACTAATATAGTTTGCTTTTAGTATTTTATAATGTAGGTCTGAATGTCTTTCTTTTCTTTTAAGAAAATTCTAGTAATCATTGCAACCTCAAAAGAAAGATTATGGTTCTGACAAGGAAGGGTCTCTTTGCTGCCCATGATATTGCTTGTCTTATGTTATCCAAAATTTTATTTATTCGTCTCAATATTATTTTAGCATCCATGGGTGACACTTTGTTTCCAAGTCACATGAAAAGAATCATTTGCAAAACATCTTTTTTAGCATCATTTGTGTTAAATTATTGTTGAAAGCAAATAAAAGAGTTGAAACCACTTAGTTATTTAGTTTCTATAAGTACTAGGAACCTTCTCTCTCTCTCCCCACACCCCCCAAATGTACCTTCACATTTGAACCCGAGACCTAGCTTGCTAGGGATTTCACACATCATCTGAAACCACAGATTTAACAAACCTGGAGTTAAAGAGAGTGTAACACAACATGAGACAATGGTGCAAAACTTGTGATAGGGGAACTACAACATATCAAGGAGTACAGGGGAGTGGGGATTTTTAGAAACTTTTGTTTGACTGAATGGCCTCATTCTTTCAGCAAAAGCTTTCTGAGTCACCACTATGGACTAGATTCAGAGATATAGCAGTGAACAAAATAATCAACTGCTCTCATGGAATTTACATTCCAGATAAAAGAGATGATTAAGCTATATGAAAGGAAGATGCTAAATAAATAAGAAAAATATGGTGAAAAGGGCACGTGCTTACCCAAAAATTAGAGTAAGAGATGTAATCAGGCAGACACATGCTGCCTTTCCACAGGAAAAAAGCAAAAGTGAAAATGTCTCCAAGACAGACACAAACACCAGCGGTAAAATGTGCCTATAGGCTGGGCAGCTGGCTTCTTAAAGCAACAACATCTTTACCCAAGTTCCTTGTCTAGAGGTTGAATAACACTAACTTTACAGCCAGTCTTTAGGACATATATATTGCCTGCAAAAGCTTTGTGTTAAGTGGAGGGGGGATTTGTACCATGCCAATGCAAATTTATTTCTTAATAAATAATAAAGGACAGCTTGGCAATATGCATCAAAAGCCATAAAATTCTAAGAATTTGCCAACACTTATATATATGCCAAAAGCCATACATGTAAAAATATTGGTTATTGCAGTGTTTATCTGAACAATAGAGAGAAAAGAGCTAACCTCCATCAAAATCCTACTGATTTTATCAAGTCGCATGTATTCAGGTCATGATTGCTATATGACCATGAAAAATATGTGATTTAGGTCTATGTATTCTAAACTGGAAGAAGCGCCAAGATACATTCTTTCCTTTTTACAAACTAAAGGTACAAAATAGTTTATATACATTCATTTGTATAAAGAGAAAAGGTTATACTACATGTGTATAACAAAAAGCATGCTTAACTATGGTTAATGACAGGGAGAGCTAGGAGTCTCAGGAGAAATGGGAGCTTATTATTCATTATATATTATTTGAGATGTTACAATAAACACACATTTCTCTTTAAAAAAAAAAAAAGCTAGTTCAAAAAGTGACTAGGGTTTTTTATGCATATCTTTGACTTGGAGATTCTAGGTCCAAGATGTTTTCAAAGAAAATTGTTGATGAGAAGCAGATATGTACTCTAAGGATTACCTATTAATTTAACTTAAAAAAATGGGCAGCCCTAGTTTGCATTCCAACCAGCAATGTAGAAGTGTTCCCTTTTCTCCATGTACACAGCTATGATTTAATAAATAAAAAAAATGAAAGAAAAACTGGGCAACAACAGTAAGAGATTGTGTAAATAAATGGTAATTTATCCCTAAAATGGAATACTTTCCAAGCACAAAGAAAAATGTTACAGAAATATACAGACACAAATGTTACAGAAATTTATTGACACAAAACATTTTAATTAAATATTTTTAGCTAAAAAGGCAAGAAATACATTTATGTGTGCATAGGGCATAGAGCGTGTGTGTGTGCATGTACATACGTGTGTAGGTTCATGGGGGTTATTGTGTGCAGAGATTATACATTTTATTCTCTTGCGGATGATGATCTGTGTTTTCTCAGTGTTCTCCAGCAAGGAATTTTCATGTATACTTGATTAATGAAAACACAAAGGAGCAGTTTAATATAATAATATTTCCCATAAGCAAAATTGCATCAATAAACCCATCTGCACAGTTTGGTTCTGGAATTAACAAAGAATCTTTGGATGAAAACCTGATGATCCCAAGGAAAGGGAATGAAGATAGAGAAGTAACTGAGCATTACCGAGGATACAGGGTACAGCCCTGTGCGGTGAGGACTTAGAGTGAGGCACTTGGGACACAGGGGCAGTGTATTAGGTACAGGGGACCTTAAGAGAAAGGAGAGCTCTAGGATGGTTTTGAACATGCTCATGAATTTTGCCTTCACTTCCCTCAAATATTGCCAAGTATAAACAGCATGAAAAGAATCCAGGCTTAGTTTCCTGTATACTTAGATGAAGGCTCAGCTGACCTGTGAGTGGCTTTACCTAAGATGACTTCTCTCATGGAGGTTGTTCTATAATCAAAACATAAATGGCATATTTGTCCCTGATAATTTCTGAGATCAAAAGCTAAACCAGAAACTCAATTTATGACCTGAAAAAAAAAAAAAAAAAACACCAAAGAAGTATCTTCTTTAAAAGTTATCTTGCTTGGCAGACACTTACATCTAAGCTGCAGCAAATCTACTTAAATCTGCTATTTAGAGATTCATAAAACTTGAATTAGTCAAATTTGTTCTGTGGATGTTTTATCCCTCAATCAACCTTCAAGATTATTTTATTTCTTCTTCTCTTTTAATCTGTTTAAGGGGTGGGGAAAAAAAATAAGATCAAGCTCCTTTAAGTGTACTGTTTAGGCGTTCCGCCTGTCTTTTCTAAGAAGCTCATAAATTAAAACAGAAAAAAAAGTTCTGAGTTTTTCCACATTCATCCCCTCTTAGCAGTATTTATTGAGAACTCAGGCTGTGTATACAGCTTAACCCCCCCCCAGATTCTATCAGGAGAAATAGTAGAAGTATCCCTAGCCTCAAGACACCTAAAAACACATTCATCACAGATGTAAGACTGCTGACAGATTGGTGCGTGTTTCTATCTGGGCCCGTGTCCCATCCTGTGGCCTTCAAGCCACAACAAACCTAGGTTCTACCCTAGGCCTCTCAGAATCTTCTACTTTGTTAGGGAGAATGTCTTTAATCCTTGCCAGTAGGTTTCATCAACATCTGTAGTTTAATTAGTATCTATCCCTCCTAATTTTCGTGGAGCTTTTTCTAACACCTTTGTGGTCCCCAGAATTCTAAATTGTGAAGCAGATTCAGATGACTGTAGCGTAACCTGCTGGTTTAGAAGGTTCTTCTTCCCTTCTCCAGTTCTGTGGTGCCAGTAGGCCTCAGGATTTATACAATTGCTTCGCCTCCAGTCTTGCTCACCTCCAATAAGTCTTCCATCTCACTGCTGCAATGACCCTAAATCTGAGGTTTAGTTCGCACACTGATACATTAATTCCATTGCACATACAAAGTAACGACAAAAGTAAAATATGCAACATACGAGACAGTGTAAAGGAGAAGCCCTTGGAGTAGGGGCTGTGGCTGAGGACAGGGAACCAGCAGCAGTGACTGACAAGAAACTATTGAAGTTCCTAGGGCAATGAAATGGAATTTCATAAGAACGTAATAGATGGGAAGAAACAATCTCATTGATGGTTATGAAAGGCACGATATCATGTATGTCAAGTTGAAATCTTCTGACAGTCCTAAATTTATTGTAAAAAGAGAATATGCCCTAACATCAGGACCAATAACAGCTGTGTTGAGTAACCCAGTTCAGTTGTGGAAAATGAAGCCATCTAAGTCAATTTTAAAATGATCCCTTCACTTGTGGTATTAAATGTGCTTATTTCATCTACCAGGTTTGCTATGCTAACAGCTCTACTGAGAATGACAAATTCCCAACTGCACCTGAAAGTACATTTGAATTGCTGATGGTTGTGAACTTCCTCAAATGTGAAATAAAATAAAATCTAATACAATGATAAAAATTTAATTATCTTTGTTAGAGATTCTTTCATATTTCCTGTTGACCATATGTAGTTGAGAGCTATAAAGTTCATTGAAAAGCAAATTACTGTCAGAATGGCAATGTTTTCCATGTACATATGAGTTCAAAACATTTTCACATTCTAAAAAATTAACAAATACAATAATTTGTAGGTAGTTGTGTCTTATCCTTTGTGTGACAATTTTTCATTTATAGCAGTAACCCTAAAGTAAATGTTGGGAATTAAATTTAAACATGTAGGTACTACATGTAAACCTAAAACTACCTATTGACATATTTTTCATTTTATTTTTTATTTTGTTCTGAATTTATCATAGATATGGCTTGCACTACTCAAGTGATACAAATATTTCAGTATTAGTTAAGACATTGATTTCTATGATACTCAAATACATAAGAATTGATCACATATAAGTGTCATTTGATGAAAATAAAAAAGGATAGTCAGGCTCACAGACACGGTAAGAATGTTACTATCAACATGGTTCTGGATCTCCTAAATAGTATGGGAATAAATTACTAATTGAATAAATAATTTTAGAAAATACTAAATAAGACTATCATTATTGGCAAATAGTATGCTTTGTATATAGAAAAATCAAAAGTATATATAAAGAATTTGTGGAATTAAATGTGAGTTTAGGCTTGGCGCCTGTGGCTCAAGCAGTTAAGGCACCAGCCATAATATACACCTGAGCTGGCAAGTTCAAATCCAACCCCGGCCCGCCAAACAACAATGATGGCTGCAACCAAAAAATAGCCGGGCATTGTGGCAGGTGCCTGTGGTCCCAGCTACTTGGGAGGCAGAGGCAGGAGAATCACTTGAGCCCAAGAGTTGGAGGTTGCTGTGAGCTGTGATGCCACAGTGCTCTACCCAGGGCAACAGCTTGAGGGTCTATCTCAAAAAAAAATAATAATAAATAAGTGAAATAAAATAATAAATAAATAAATATGAGTTTAGAGGATAGGTGTAATAGCTCTCACCTATAATTCCAGCACTTTGGGAGGTCAAGGTAGTGGATAGATTAAGGCCAAAAGTTAGGGACCACCACGGGCAACATAAAGAAACTCTCACCTCTACCAAAAATTAGCTAGATATGATAGCATGTACCTGTAGACCTTGCTCCTCTGGAGGCTGAGGCAGGAGGATTGTTAGAGCCCAACCATTTGACATTACAGTAAGCTTTGATCATACTACTGCACTCCAGCCTTTTATCTCTAAAAAATAATAAAAATAATAATAAGTTTAGAGATTCAAAAACTTGAAAGCTGGTTAGGGTACATGGAAGTTTATTACACAATTTTTTTTTTATGCTTTAAAATTTCCATGATAAATTTTTAGGTAAACAAATAGATTTAGCAATTTATAGCATTCAATGAAGTTTATACTTACTAGAGACGTAAAAATAACAATTTAAGATAGTGTTCACAATAATAGTAAATTATAGCACATATCTAGAAACAAGTACAAGTGAAGACAAAATCTCTAAGCATAATAAATTAATATTGAGAAAAATAAAAAAAATGCTTATAGTAAATCTGGATTAAAGAGTTAATATTATGAAGATGTCAGTTCTTCCAAAAAGTATCTATAGATCCGATGTAATTCCAATTTCCTACCAGCTTTTGTATCTTAGTGTTCTAAAAGGAACATTAATTTTTATTTGAATATGCAAAAGGCCAAGGATAACCAAGATAACTATAAAGGTGAAAAAGATAAGACAACTTGCTCTATGGGTATCAGTGATTACTATAAAGCTCTGACAATTAAGATGGTATGTTGATGCACACAACAGACAAATAGACCATTGAAAGGAAATAGGAAAAAAAAACCTTGTGTAAATACATTGATTTATAATAAAGCTGCCACTACAGAGCAGTAGAAAAATAAGTCTTTTTTAAATAACTGGTGTTAGATTAATTGAATATTCACAAAGAGAAAAACAATCTCCGGATTAGACCATAAACAAAATCTATTCCAAATGGTTTGTAGATGTTTATGTGAAAGACAAATAACAATAATAACAATAATAACAGTGGCTTGGTGCCTGTGGCTCAAGCGGCTAAGGCGCCAGCCACATACACCTGAGCTGGCAGGTTCGAATCCAGCCCCGGGCCTGCCATATAACAATGATGGCTGCAACCAAAAAATAGGTGGGCATTGTGGTGGGCACCTGTAGTCCCAGCTACTTGGGAGGTGGAGGCAGGGGAATCTCTTGAGCCCAGGAGCTGGAGGTTGCTGTGAGCTGTGATGCTACAGCACTCTACCCAGGGCAACAGCTTGAGGCTCTGTCTCAAAAATAATAATAATAACAATGGGTATATTGAAAATACCCAATTATTCAATGGGTATATTGAATATACAATTGGGTATAATGAAAAATCATGTAGGATAATATCTTTATGACCTTGGGAAAGGAAAAGATCTCTTAAACAGCTCAATAAATAGAGGATAATGAATTGTACCATATTAAATTAAGAACTTCTGTTGATTGAAAAACAAAGGGCACTATCAAGAGTATCAAAGGTAAACTATAGCACAGAAGATATTTTCAGTAATTAAACCAACAAAAAGCTCTCATCCACAATATACAAAGAACCTGTAAAAATCAATTAAACACAGAAAATCCAATGAAAAAGAGAAAGACACTTGAACAGGCTTTCATAAAAGACAATATCCAAAGAATCAATATATATACTGAAAAGTGCCAACCTTATAATGAGGTATCACAGCACAGTTACCAGAATGGTTAAAATTAAAAACAACTAATAATATCAAGTGTTAATAAGCATATGAAGCAATAAGAATTCTCATATTCAGATAGAAGGAATGTAAATTGGTAAATTAACTTTGGTAAACAAATTGGCATTATCTACTTCAGCTGAGCACATGCATATTATATGAGCTAGCACTTCTACATATTTGCCTAACAGAAATGTGTGCCATTTACACCAAGAGACATGTACAAGAATGATTATAGTAGCATTATTCATAATGAATACTGACCAGAAAATATCAAAATGTCTATTAAAATTAGAATGGATAAATAAATTTCAGCATATTGAATACTCAATACAATTGAAAATTAGTGAAGTAATAGCTCTCAGCAACAAAATAAAAGAATCTCACAAGCATAATGTTGAGTGAAAGAAACCAGATGCACAAAATATCTAAAATAGTGATGAGAAAAGATGCCTGAGAGCTGAATCTTGGATTGCTCTCTTAGGTAAGGTTTTTTTTGTTTGTTTGTTTGTTTGTTTGTTTGTTTTGCAGTTTTTGCCCAGGGCTGGGTTTGAACCCACCACCTCCAGTATATGGGGCCAGCACCCTACTCCTTTAAGCCACAGGCGCTGCCCCCATTTTGTTTTTTCACCTCAAAATAAGATATGTGCAGTGTGCATAGGAATTTGTTCATAGTTGTTTTTTTTTTTTTTTTAACTATAGTCCAGCCCTCAAATGGTCTGAGGGACAGTGAACTGGCCCCCTGTTTAAAAAGTTTGAGGACCCCTGCTCAACATTTTTTGAAAAGACTGAGTCCAGCCTCAATCATATCTCCACCTGGAGAGTTCCCACCCCAGCAAACAGCCTTAATATCGGCAATGATTTTCTTTAACAGCCAGATTTTTCCATATTTGTCATCTCTCCTCCATGACCTTAGAATAAAGTAGAATTACATCTAAGTCATTAGAATGACCCAGAATTTTAAGTAAAATTTGTTAATGCACAGACTGTCTTCTACTTTATAATATACTTATGCATATGTCATATCATTTTATCTCTATAAAATCTGGAGAGAGAGGTATTAGTGGCCTTTTTCATATGAGGAAACTAAAGTCAAGCTCACAGAGCCTGGACCAAAGTCCTGAACTTCTGACTTCAGGTCCTGGGCCACCTTAATCCACAGTTCCTCATTTCCCTTTCTACCTTCAGACTCCAATTAAAAACATAAATATAGTGTTGGATGTATGGAAGGACTCAGGACATGTTTGCACATGGGAACGGGGCTCATTATAATTATGTTTTTTTAGAGCTGGAAGTCTTTAGAAACTCACTATTTTCTCTATGTGAAAAACTTTTAGCTGCAGATCCTTACCCCCTCCCCAAATAAAACCTTAAATGGAAGCCCAATAGAAAAACTGCTCTGACCGAAAGTAAAATGGGCTCAACACTCCCAACATGCTGGACTCAGGTTCCCAGGTGCCTTCCACTCCAACCTCTACAACAGGGGTGTCCAACTTTTCTTTTTTTTTCTTTTCTTTTTCTTTCTTTCCTTTTTTTTTTTAAGACAAAGTCTAGTTCTGTTGTCCAGGCTAGAGTGCCATGGTGTCAGCATAGCTCACTTCAAACTCAAATTCCTGGGTTCAAGCGATCCTCTCTGCTCAGCCTCACCATTAGCTGAGACTACAGGTGCCTGCCACAAAACAGGATCTCACTCTTACTCAGGCTTGTCTTGAACTCCTGGCCTAAAGTGATCCTCTCACCTCAGCCTCCCAGAGTGCTAGGATTACAAGCATGAGCCACCGCACCTGACCTGTCCAATCTTATTTTTCTCTGCCACATATCTGAAGAATAAAAGAATTGTCTTGGGGCACACAGTAAATAAACAAACACTAATAAGTTGATTAGCAAAACAAAGTCCCCGTATACTTTTCATGATATGTAGTATCTGACACCACAGATAAGCAAAAAAGTCCACATAAATGAACATACGGCCTGTGTTCCCACAGGTTGGACACCCCTGCTCTATAGTGAAGAAACCATCCCAGAAGTCAAACGATTCTGCCAAAGATCACATGAGGAGTCCATGTCAGAAGAGGACCTCATCTTCTGACTCCAGAACCCAACCCTTTCTGAACACTACTATGAGGTGGTATTGTAGAACATACTGAAGGCAAAACAGATTTACCAGCACATTAATTAACAATGTTGCTTTAGTCCTTCATTCTGAAAGGTTAATGTACCTACTGAGAATGAGGTGTTAAATTGGGCTTGGGAGGATTCTCTGGCTGGGGGAGTCTCAGTGATTAAAGGATTGACTTCTCCTTTCACAGTGACTTTACTTTTAAGAGCTAATGTGACATAGTTACTGTATAAGCAAATCTGGACAAAGAAACTGACAAAGTAGAATCTAGTTACCTGGCAAAATATCCAGTTATTGATGCTCAAGAATCACTGCCTGCTTAATGACTAAGAAAACTTCAGATTTTTGTGTTCCTTCTGAACACATTGTTTTTAGTATGAATGTAACAGGGTCTCACTCAGTTGCCCGGACTTAAGTCCAAGGGTGAGATCGTAGCTCACTGCAACCAAGGCTCAAATGATTCTCCTGGTTCAGCTTTCAAAGCTCTGGGAATACAGGTGCACATCCTCATGCCAGATTATTTTTCTTAACTTTTTTTAGAGATGGGTTCTCACTATGTTGCCCAGGTTGGTCTCAAAATTCTGGACTCAAGCAATCCTCTTGCTTTGGCCTCCCAAAGTGCTAAGATTACAAGCACCAGCTCCTGCACCCAGCCCCCATACATTATTTTATTTAATACTCAAATAACTCTGTGACACAGGTATACAGATTTCACAGATGAACAATATTGAGTATTAGAGATGTTAAGTAATTTGCCCAGGGTCACACAGCTCATCAGTGGTGTTGCCAGGATTTGAACTTGAGACTCCTAAAATCCAGTATAGAGATCTTTTCACTAAATAACAATGCATCTCTGGACCTCTATTTAAATTGAAATGGAGAAAAGTACTATCAAACTTTATAGAAAACACATTAAATTGCTTATGGTAGATTACAACAACAGGAGACCTGAGGCCTATTTTCCCCGGTACCCATAATTTGCCGTGTGACCTTGGCCATACAGAACTGAGAACCAAGACATGTGGGTTCCTCTCCCACCTCTGACACTGACCTCTTGTGTGACCTTGAACAAAGTGGTCTACAAGCACAGGTTAACGCCACTGAGAAACCAAGATACTGCACAGATGATATGAAACCCTTTCCAGCTCCAGTTATTTGAGCAAGTCGAGGGGAGCCAAAGCTCTCCAGATCGCAGGATTCCCCCCAGTGCAAGGAAAAAGGCAGGCGCTGCTTGTCTCCCTCTCCGAGGGTTCGGATGGTTAATTCCAAGGTGTAAGATGCCTTATGTCCTTCGAAGAGGAAATAGCTACAAGAGTACCAAAGGTCACATTGGGAAGATTTCCAAGGGAAAAAAAGTCCTGCAGGAAGAGGGCCCCAGAGACTCTCCCAGCAGGAGAATCCTCCCAAGCCCAACGCCCACACCCGCGGTCCCTGCGGCTGCCGGGTCAGGGGCTGAGCAGACGCCGAAGGGGAGGCCCGAGTGGCGCTGGGGTCTGCGCGCTACCAGCTCGGCGGCAGGGCCGCACGCTCGGGAGCGGCCCTGGTGGCGGAGACGTGCCGAGGCTCCCGGGCCCGTTCCCGGCTCCCAGCGAGGCCCGGCCTTTGGCCTGGGCGAATGTGGGCGGTGGCTCGGGTCTCACTAGGAGCAGGGCCGGCGCCCCTGGTCTTGACCTTGACTTCGTCCGCGTCTTAGAAGCTGCTATCCCGGGACAGAGCTCCGTGCGGGCCACGGAGTGCGGCGCATGGGTGCCAGGACAGGTTCCCAAACTGTCCCCGCGGGCCGCACGCTGCCGCCTGCCCACTGGGTCCGCACGCCCACCCTGTCCAGCACACTGCCAGCTCATCGGCCAGAGCCGCCCGCAACACACCGGCTGGCCAGCGCTCACCTTGGAGATCCACGCGGACCTGGCCATCGCGTCCCCACCTCTCACAGTGGCGACAGCTATGGCAGTCTACGCAGGCGCCACCCGGAGCCCGCCCTCGCCTGGTCACGCCTCCTGAAAGCCCCGCCCCCGACTCTGCTAGCCAATCGCGGGGCTCGCCTCTCTGGAACCCGCAGAGCTGGGCTACCAGCTGCAACCCGGAAGCAGCCGGGCCGGGATCTCCAGGAAACTTCCTTCCGCCCCTCCCTTCATTCATTCTCTGTTTAGAGAAGACTTTCGGCGCCTACGAAGTGCCAATTAATTTTCTAAATTTGAGGGTATAGCGCTTCACACGCAGCTTTCAGTACCGTGGAGGAAGACACAATTTTCTCATTCCGCAAATACTGGTTTAACAATGTTTTGATCTGGCCTTACGGAATCCAACTTTCATTTTATAACACCTTTATTGATGTATAGCATAAAATTCACTCACTGTAAGTGTACAGTTAGATAACTTTCAGTAAATGTAAGCAGTACACAGCCATTAACACAATCCAGGTTTGTTTCCTTTTTTGAGACAGAATCCCACTCTGTCACCCAGGTTACAGTGCAGTGGCAACAGCCTAGCTCACAGCAACCGTAAACTCTTAGGCACAGGAGATCCTCCTGCCTCAGCCTCCAGAGTAGCTGGAACTACAGGCACCTACTACTACACTGGGCTAGTTTTTCTATTTTTAGTGGAGATGGGGTGTCACTCTTGTTCAGGATGGTCTCCAACTGTTAAGCTCAAGGGATCCTCCTCTGCCTTCTCCCCCTAGAGTGCTAGGATTATGGATGTGAGCCACCGTGCCTGGCCCACAATCTGGTTTTTGAACATAGGAAAATGTTCACAAAAATGTTCCTTGTGCCTGTTTTCAATCCTGCTCCTATCCTCAGTGTCAGGCAACTATTGATTTTTGTAGCTCTACAAACATATATATGTGAGTGCCTGCTATATGCCAGGCACTGTTCTAAGTGCTGGGGCTTATGGTGCAGTAGGAAAAGACAGTCACCAATCCAGTAGAATACCAATATGTCATTAAAACTTTCAAGAAACAAGAAGAGCAAAGAGCTTTGGCAAGGCAAAATCAGGTAACCTGATTCAAACTCAATCTGGAGACCATGAAAGGCTTCTCTGAGGTAATAACAACCATACTCACCTTCCCCTCATTCTCTCCCTATCAATCACAAACTGTCCTGAGCTCCTACTGATTGTTAGACCCTTAACTGGGTGCCATGGGAGGTTGCCTGATTTGGATCAGGAATCTCCCACCCCGCCCTGGAAAGGGCTCTATCCAGAGAGGAGCTACCCACTTCTAACTCAGTGCAGTGGAGAAGTGATGCCAAGGGCGTTCATGAAAGAAAATAAACTGCACCGAGCCTATAGGCTTGTCAGCAAGGGGTGCTTTCATCAACCTCTTCTTGTTGGGGCCCTTCCCCTCATCAGACCCTGGCAGTGTCACCCTGAAGTGCTCTTCCAGAGTCCCTCCATCCCCACTGTCACCTCTGCCCTCCTCCAGGCCTAACCACCTCATGCCCAGTCTCTCGCAACAGCCTCCTCGCCTGCCAGCCTGCCCCTCTCATTCCTACGGTCCCCTTCCCTTCAGCCACAGCTTTGACTAGGGCTTTCCCTGGCTCTCCCTTGCATTGTTCTGTCATGCTCCTGTCTTTTTTCAGTTTTATTTCCCACCACTCCCTCCAGCCCCAAAGGCCTGTAGCTGCAGCCAACTAGGGCTGCTGGCCAGCACCAAAATGCTTCCCATATTTTACCCCTCTGCAGCTATGCTCCTGCCATTCCCTCAGCCCGAATGCCCTTTTGCCTCATTTCTATTGGTTGTATTCTCTAAGGCCGGATGTTGATTCTATAAGGAAGACCCCAAGACCTTCCATGTATCCTCTCTCCCTACTCAGAGCCCCCTAGCACTTGGCTCCCACCTCTCTTGGGAATCTTATTTTTAAATGCCAGGGCCAGGCTCATCCCGGTGACTTAGGAGGCAGAGGCCAGAAGATCATTTGAGGCCAAGAGTCTGAGAACAGCTTGGGCAACATAGGAGACTGTACCTCTATTAAAAAAATTTTTTTTAATTATAGGTCACAGTCAACCCAAGAGTTTGAGGTTGCTGTGAGCTATGACACCACAGCAGCACTCTACCAAGGATGAGAATGTGAGACTCTCAAAATATATATATGGTAGGCTTTGTAGCAGGCCCCGGTAGTGTCAGCTACTTGGGAAGCTAAGGCTGGAGGATGGCTTGAGCCCAAGAGTTTGAGGCTACAGTTAGCTTTGATGATGCCATTGCACTCTAGCCCAGGCCACAGAGAAACCCTGTCTCAAAAAAAGAAAAAAAAAAAGTCACAAGGAAAATGGATATAGATGAATCATTTTGTGTTTGTTCATGGAAGCAAATTCTACAAAGTCTTACCAAACTAAGTCTGCCAAGTCCACTGTGAGAAGAAAGAAATGAATGAGCTCCATGGCTAGGTGTGGTGGTTCACACCTGTAATCCTAGCACTCTGGGAAGCCACAGCAGGTGGATTGCTTGAGCTCACAAGTTCAAGACCAGCCTGAGCTAAAGTGAGATCCTGTCTCTACTAAAAATAGAAAAATTAGCTGGGCATTGTGGCAGGTGCCTGTAGTCCCTGCTACTCAGGAAGCTGAGAAAGGAGGATTGCTTGAGCCCAAGAATTTGAGGTTGCTGTGAGCTATCATGATGCCAGAACACTCTACCCAGAGCAATAGAGTGAGGTTCTCCATCAAAAAAATAAATAAATAAAGACAGAGACTTACTCTGTTGCCCAGAATAGAATACAGTTGCACAATCACAGCTCATTATAGCCTCAAACTCCTGCACTCAAATGATCTTCCTGCCTCAACTTCCTGAGTAGCTATAATTGCGGTGAGTGCCATCATATCCAGCTAATTTTTTTTGGTAGAGACAGGGATCTTGGTTTGTTGCCCAAATTAGTCTCAATTTCTTGGCCTCAAGTGATCCTCCCACCTCAACCTTTCAAAGTGTTAGGATTACAGGTAAGAAACACCATGTCCAGCCAAAGATAGCTAGCAATTTTTAAATGAATAAATAAGCAAAATAGAATATAATTATTTACATATCAATTGCTTTTCTTTAAAAAAAAGGAACACAAATTCAACAGTGATTTTTATTTAAAATCTTATTTTCTTTAAAGATTTGATTGGGTTCATCCATTCTCCATTTTAGGAAAAGATCCACAACAAATTGGTAAGGAAGACATTAGGATTTTAGTAAATCAAAGGGTAAAGGGGCTTGGCGCCTGTGGCTCAAGGGGCTAAGGCGCCAGCCACATACACCTGAGCTGGTGGGTTCGAATCCAGCCTGGCCCCGCCAGCAATGATGGCTGCAACCAAAACTAGCCAGGTATTGTGGCCGGCGCCTGTAGTACCAGCTACTTGGTAGACGGAGGCAGGAGAATTGCTTGAGCCCAGGAGTTGGAGGTTGCTGTGAGCTGTGATGCCACAGCACTCTATCCAGGGCGACAGCTTGAGGCTCTGTCTCAAAAAAAAAAAAAAAAAAAAGAGCAAAGGACCTGAACAATTAATTCACAGCCAAAGAAACTCAAAGAAACTGGAAAAAAAAGTTCAAACTTGGCTCGGCGCCTGTGGTTCAACGGGCTAAGGTGCCAGCCACATACACCTGAGCTGGCGGGTTCAAATCCAGCCCAGGCCCGCCAAACAACAATGATGGCTGCAACCAAAAAAATGGCCGGGCATTGTGGCGGGCGCCTGTAGTCCCAGCTACTTGGGAGGTGGAGGCAAGAGACTCGCTTGAGCCCAGGAATTGGAGATTGCTGTGAGCTGTGATGCCATGGCACTCTATCCAGGGTGACAGCTTGAGGTGCTGTCTCAAAAAAAAAAAAAAAGTTCAAACTTAATAGTAATTAGATGTATGTAAATTTTTAAAAATTACCTTACTCCTTTTAATAGAGAATATAATAATACTCTAATGCCCTATACTGTTGAATTTATGGTGAAACTACTACACTCTAAATTTTGGCCAGTCTTATAAATTGCTACAGTCATTTTGGAAAACACATTAGCAATGTGTCTCAGGAGCCAGAAAATGTGCTTACTCTTTCACCTAGTAAATCCATTCCTCAGAATTAATCTCTTCCCAAACAATTCAGAAAGAAACAAAAGCCACAAACACAAAGATTTTCATTATAAGATTATGTATAATTTTGAAAATGTTTTAAAAGTCTAAATGATTAACAAAGGAAATGTTTATGCAATTTAGGGTAAATGAGTTGAATGGATGACCACACAGCTCTCAAAGTGATCATTATGAGGACTTTAGCATCTTGGTAAATAATTATGATTTAATGTTCAGAAAAGAACATCGCAATTTAATATGTTATCTATGCTCTGCTGTAACTTTCTTCCATATGTGAACAAGGAATAGAAGGGAACCTGCTCCATAAAATCCAACCCCACAGTCCAATAAATCCAACCACAGTCCCCTAGTTGCTCAGGACAAAAGCTTGAAGATCAGCTCTATTTTCAAAATGGATCCGAAACTGGACACTTCTCCCCACCTCCACTTGCTGCCTCCTAGGTCCAAGTTAGAGTTGTCTCTTGTCTAAACCAATGACGTAGCCTCCGAACTGGCTTCCTTGTTTATACCCTCAGCCCTTATCTCCTGCCAGAGGGATCCTGTTAAAAACATAAGACAAGAGGCAGTGCCTGTGGCTCATTGAGTAGGGCACCAGCCCCATATACCGAAGGTGGCGGGTTCAAATCTAGCCTCAGCCGAACTGCAAAACAGAAAAATAGCTGGGCGTTGTGGCGGACACCTGTAGTCCCAGCTACTCGGGAGACTGAGGCAAGAGAATTGCCTAAGCCCAGGAGTTGGAGGTTGCTGTGAGCTGTGTGACGCCACAGCACTCTACCCATGGCGATAAAGTAAGACTCTGCCTCTACAAAAATAAATAAATAAATAAATAAGACAAATATACTCTTTTCTGCTCAAAACTGCCAGTGACATCCTGTCTCTCACTACATAAAAGACAAGGCCCAGACAATGGTTCATAAGACCCTAAATGGGCTGATCTGGCAACCTCCCCTCAGAGGTCATCACCCACCACTGTCTCCCTGGAGGTATACCTATCTGTTTGCTATTCTTTGATCTGGCCATACTTTCTTCTACCTCAGGGTTTTGCACCTGTGGTTCCCAATCCTTGGAATGCTCTTCCATATGGCTTGATCCCTCAGCCACTCCTTATCCCCTCTCCCTAGTGGCCCCCAATCTACTTTGTGTCTCTATGTATTTGGCTACTCTGGGCATTTCGTACATAAAGAATCATACAATGTATGGTCTTTGTGACTGGCTTGACCTATCCAATGCCATAGAATGTATCAGCACTTCATTCCTCATTATTGTCAACCTATATTCCACTGCATGGATAAGCCACATTTTATTTATTCATTCATCAGGTGATAGACATTTGAGTTATTTCCACTTTTTGGCTATTGTGAGTAATGCTCCTATGAACCTGTGCTTTTCTTTTTATTTCTTTTATTATTCCTGAAATGTTACTTGTCCAATAAAAACTAAGTGTTCTCACTTAGGGATCTAAAAATAGACCTGCCATTCGGTCCTACAATTCCTCTACTAGGTATGTATCCAGAAGACTAAAAATCATGTTATAACAAAGATATTTATACCAGAATGTTTATTGCAGCCCAATTCATAATTGCTAAGTCATGCAAGAAGCCCAAGTGCCCAT
>CAUYRH010116031.1:0-23224 GCA_963574655.1 Perodicticus potto
AGTCATGGAAGAAGCCCAAGTGCCCATCAACCCATGAATGGATTAATAAATTGTGGTATATGTACACCATGGAATATTATGCAGCCTTAAAAAAGATGGAGACTTTACCTCTTTCATGTTTACATGGATGGAGCTGGAACATATTCTTCTAAGCAAAGTATCTCAAGAATGGAAGAAAAAGTATCCAATGTACTCAGCCCTACTGTGAAACCAATTTGTAGCTTTATGAAAGCTATAACCCAACTATACCTCAAGAAGGGGAAAGAGGAGAGGGAGGGGAGGCGAGGTGGGAGGATGGGTAGAGGGAGGGTAATTGGTGGGACCACACCTACGGAGCATTTTACAAGGGTACATGTTAAATTTACTAAATGTAGAGTATAAATGTCTTAGCACAATAAGACAATAAGAAAATGCAGTGAAGGCTATGTTAACCAGTTTGATGAAAATATTTCAAATGGTATATAAAACCAGCACATTGTACCCCATGATTGCATTAACGTACACAGGTATGATTTAATAAATAAATAAGGAAAGAAAAAAAGATTTAAATCTAAGATATGAAATGATAGAAAATCTTAGAAGGAATTGTGGGAAAAACTCTTGATTGTGTTGGACTGGGTAAAGATTTTATGATGAAGACTTCAGCAGCAATTGCAAAACAACAAACATAAATGAGACTTAATTGTGCTAAAAAGCCTCTGCACAGCTAAGGACATAACAAGTAAAGCCAATAGACAACCTTCAGAATGGGAAAAGATATTTACATGATATGAATTTGACAAAGTGTTGATAACTAGCATCTACAGAAAACTCAAGTTAAGCAACTAAAACAGAACTAACAATCCCATCTACCGCTGGGAGATATGAACAGAACCTTCTCTGAGGAAAACAGATGAATGTCTAACAAACATTTGAAAAAATGCTCCTCATCCCTGATCATCAGAGAAATGAAAATCAAAACCACCCTGCGATATCACTTAATCCCTGAGATAACGGCCCACATCGCAAAGTCCCAAAGCTGCAGATGCTGGTGTGGATGTGGAGAGAAGGGAACACTTTTACATTGTTGGTGAGACTGAAAACTAATACAGCCTCTTTGGAAAGAAGTATGGAGAATCCTCAAAGAACTCAAATTAGACCTCCCATTTGATCCTGTAATCCCATTACTAGCCATCTACCCAGAAGGAAAAAATCATTTTACCATAAAGACATTTGCACTAGATTGTTTATCACAGCTCAATTTACAATTTCCAAGATGTGGAAACAACCTAAATACCCATCAACTCAAGAATGGATTGAGAAGCTGTGGTATATGTATACCATGGAATATTATTCAGCCATAAAAATGAGACTTTATATCTTTTGTATTAACCTGGATGGAGTTGAAACACATTGTTAGTAAAGCATCACAAGAATGGAGAAGCAAGAGTCCAATGTATTCAATATGAAGCCAGTAGATGATCTAATATATGTCCACATAAGAGAAAAACTCAAACCAATTCAAGGTGGGGTTGGGGGAACAAGGCAGTAGGGAGAAGGGAGGAAGGAGGGGGATGGGAGTGCTACCACTTAATGGGCATAGTGTTAGGGCACATGGCCCACCTCTTGGGGCAGGACACAATTATGAGCGGGACTCTACCTAACAAATGAAAACACTGTAACCTAATTCTTTGTACCTTCAAATTAACCTGAAATAATATTTGTTAAAAATAAGTTTTTAAAGAATTTTAATTTGTATCTTTTTATTACAAATTATACTAAATTGTAGGGGTTTTGCTTGTTTTTGTTTTTGTTTTGTTTTTGTAGAGACAAAGTCTCACTTTATCGCCCTCGGTAGAGTGCCAAGTCGTCCGTCACACAGCTCACAGCAACCTCCAACTCCTGGGCTTAGGCGATTCTCTTGCCTCAGCCTCCCGAGTAGCTGGGACTACAGGCGCCCGCCACAACGCCTGGCTATTTTTCTGTTTTGCAGGTCAACCGAGGCCGGGTTTGAACCCGCCACCTTCGGTATATGGGGCTGGCGCCCTACTTGATGAGCCACAGGCACCGCCCTAAATTGTTTTATTTTATTTTTTGGCCGTGATGGTCCATGTTGTTTGTGTTAATAAACACAAACAAATAAATAAAGTATATTCTTTATTTTTACTCTTGTTTTGATCAACAAAATTTAAGTGCTGTGGAAGTTTATCTATAAAGGTTCAAGTATGTAGTAAGATAAAGGTTGAAAAGCACTGCCTTACATGCTGAAGCTGGCTGGCTACTGTTGCTGTCCACTAGGGGGCAACCATGGCTTTAATTTGGGGCTGTCTGTGGCGGGACTGTCTTCCTGCCCGCCTGCCTGCGGGTCTTTGAGAAGCTTGTAAATGTCCCTGTTTGATCTACTGAATGAAGTCTACTTCCAGCCTTTTCCAGTATCTTTATCAGTGTTTTTAAATTCTTAGGGCAGGGCAGGCTGTAGGAGTGAGTTTGTTTGAAAGAGAAAGAGAAAGAGTCTCTGTATCAGGGACCGCCTGGCATTCTTGCGGGCGGCATGATTGTGTGTATACACACACAATCGCCTGCTGAAAGAGGGTGTCTATATCTTTGCATCTGTGTATATGTGTTTCTATTCACTCTATTCACTCTTGGTCTGTTTTTCTTGGCTCTTGTGGAAGGCAGACACAGTGGTTTGGGTTGGGAGTCTGTTGGCTTCTTGCAATGGGCTAGGTGGTCTGGGTCTCTACAGCTTTTTGTCTGCTGTGTTTGTCTTTTTTTAAAGGTCAGATAATTAATGTCACTATGATCACCTTTGAAGTACACCCCTTAGGAAGTTGTGCACTGATGCCAGTGCCCAGTCCACCCTTCAAAGCACTTTTTCTAGGATGAGTTCATGACCTTAATTGTCAGACCTCATGCAATGACAGCTCTGATGGCTGTTCCAGAAAAAGAATTCCAAAATTACTTTGAAGCACGAACCAGGCCCTAGCATTAGTACATAGTTTCCCAAGGGGACTATTTCGAAGGTGACCATAAGCAATATTCAGCCATGAGATAGGCAGCACTTGTTCTAGGATAAGTTTGCGGACTGAATTGTCCGACCTCCTATGGGTGCGCCTACACTCTCCCCAGGCAGCAGAAGTTACTGACAGCTACCAGTGGAGGACTTTTAGTTACAGCATTGTGAGGACGCCCTGCAATCTTTGAACCTCTGCCAGCATATTAGGGGACCAGCTGTTCCCTTAGTCCCAAACCCCTAGCCATCAGCAGGCCACTTCCAGGCACACCTCAGGCCCTTGGGTTGCCATCATCATCATCCCCATCGCCCTCTCCTATCTAGAATCAGTTACCCCTGTCTCTCTAGGGAACACATAAGTACAGGGTGAGGGGTTGTCTTGCATCAGGCCTTACCTGGGCATGATCAAACTCCCAACTTTCCAGACACCCTTCCCCCCACTTCCCTCTCCTTCTGAGCAAAATGAGCCCCTTAAAGTTCCCACAACTTCCCATGATCACCCTTATTTGCACTTCCCCTGAAAAAGTTCCTCCCCATTTGTCCTAGGCAAATCCATGCCACCTTAGATGGCTCCTCCTCCGAGAAGTCCTCCTTGACTATCCTCCCCTAACCAAGCATAGGTTAGTGTGTATTTACTCCCACAGCCTCCTTGGTTCCCTTATCGTGAAACTCATCACTCTGCATTATAACTGCCTACTCCATTGTTAGAATCCCCTATTTGATTGATTGGACACACTTTGCAGGCTAGTCTGTGCCTGACTCATTCCCACCACCTGGGACTGAAGTCAGCAGCATTCAGGAACCACAAGAACAATTCCATGACCTCAACCACACTAACACCATGGAATTAGGCAGCCCAAGTACCCACCTGAGGCCTTAGGTAAGTTCATGGCCTGACTCACTAGGGAGTCTTAGAGAGGGGTAGAAACCTCCCACCACAGTCCCTGACCCCTTGTGACTCCACTGCCTACTGCCAAAACCTGCTTCCCAGCTTCATGGTCCCTCAGACATGGAAAACACTCCACTCTAGGCTCCAGAGTCTGTATTGTGCACCTGGCTAGGTGTGCACAAGTGCTATCTGGGAATTGGAGGGAACTGGGACACGCCACAGTCCCCACTAGGCACCAAAGTGATGGTTAAGAGGGCAGCTTTGCATTTAGACACATGCTAGCTTTCTGCCCTTGGGCAAGTGATGTCATCTTTTTCTAGTCCAGAGAGGTGAAGTCACCCCCAAATCAGCTAATTTTATAGTAGCAGAGAGGACCTGAGAATCTTCCTGGAGCCTCGGCCACCAAGGCCACATTCTGATGTCCTGGGGTTAGGACTTCAACATGTGAATTGGGTAGGGGGGCATACCATTCAACCTGTAGACACACCCACAGAGAGCACACAAAGGCCCTTATAAGACACACATATGACTGGCCAAAGAAGGCACACAGATGTTCATAAAGAACACAACCCCAAAGATAGACACAAACACCAACTGCCTAGCACCTGGCTGTGAGAGCACATTAGCAGGTGTGTGTGAAGTGCTTACCGCCTTGATTCGAGGCAACGTTGAACACTTGACATGGCAGGCTGCGGCCATCATTGGTGTGGCACAGTGAAATTTGAAAGTACTATTTTACCCCCAAATTAACCTACAGCATATGAACTTTCCCCACAAATGGCTACTCACACCAGCCCATCTCTTTGCTCACTAAGGGTTATTCCAGTAGCTGCAGGAGATTTATGAGGGGGAAAAGGAAAACAACCGTCTTGGCTTTTGACCTTCAAAATCCTATTTAGAGATTCTGAAACTTGGCTTATGAACATGAAAAAGTCTAAACCCTGGTAGGGTGCAGTGGCTCACATCTGTAACCCTAGCACTCTGGGAGGCCAAGGCAGGAAGATCACTTGAGCTCAGGAGTTTAAGAACAGCCTGAGCAAGAACAAGACCTCGTCTCTACTAAAAACAGAAAAACCAGCTGGGCACTCTAGCCTGGGCAACAGTGAGATACTGGCTCAAAAAAAAAAAAAAAAAAAAAAAAAAGTCTGATTCCTGAAAGACTCCCTTAAAAATCTGGCCATCGTGGTTGCCAAGGCCTGGAGAAAGAGGGAAATGGAGAGTTGCTGTTTCGTTGACTATAGAGTTTCAATTTTGCACAACTAAAAAGTTCTGGATATGGGTAACAAATGATGGTGGCACAACCATCATAGTACTTAACACTACTGAACTACACACTTGCAAACAATTAAGCTGGTAGATTTTATGTGATGTAAATTTTACCACAATTTTAAAAATAAATAAAGTCTATTGAATAAAAAAGAAATCTGGCCATAAATAATGTATGTGGCAGAACATTCAGCAGTCTGAGTCTGCAAGGCTGATTTCTTGCAACAAAACAGAACAGTTAGGAAATAATAGAATTAAGCTCTGAGGAGGCCCAGATATGGATCCCTGTACCCTATCAGCCTACCCAGACACTTCAGGGTGATATAAGGAAAGAGGGTTCCCTGGATGCTCCCAGAGTCCAGGTTGGGGGGGTTGTTTGTTTGTTTGTTTATTAAGTCATTTGCACATAGATCATGAATACATTTATGCCATTATGGGATTCAATGTGTGGATTATTTGTACAAATTGGAGTGCTTACATCCTACTAATCAACATAGCCTTCACCTGATAGACATTTGTGTTCTACACCTGATAGATCCAACTTGTACTTGCAATAAGCTCCATAGGTGTGATCTCCCTACTAACCCTCCCTCTATCAACCCACTCCCCCTCCTTTCCCCTCTTCCCTCCTTCATCCTAGGCTATAGTTGTGTTTCATTTTTCATATGCAAGTGAGTAAATATAAATTGGTTTCACAGTAGTACTGAGTACATTGGATGCTTTTATTTCCATTCCTGAGATATTTTATTAAGAAGAATATTTTGTTTTTAGAGACAGTGTCTCTCTCTGTTGCAAAGCCTGAAGTGCAGTGGCATGATCATAGATAGCTTACTGCAGCCTTGAATTCTTGGACTCAAGTGATTCTCCTGCCTCAGCCTTTTGAGTAGCTGGGACTGTGGGTGTGCACTACCATGTGAAGCTAATTTTTCTTATTTTTCAAAGAGATTGGGTCTTGCTATGCTGCCCAGGCTGGTCTCAAACTCCTAGCCTCAAGCAATCCTCCTACCTTAGCCTCTCAAGCCACTGGGATTACAGGTGTGAACCACTGCACCTGACTCCTTTTCCATCTTTCTTCTCCACTCCTTTCCAGATGCTTGTTGGGATCATCTCCTAAAGTTTGTACCCCAAAGACCTTGTCTTGGGGTCTGCTGCAGAACAGATGGGCAACGTTGTAAGACAATGACCATATCATCCAAACTAGGACACTTCAGAGAATGAGGATCATGATTAATGACACTAGGAAAACAACCAGCACCACCCAGGCAACCCAGGGTGTATCACCATTTCACCCAACATTTCAGAGGAAACAGCCAGGGATCTCATGTGTGCCAAGAGGGAGTAGCAAATGCCATGGAACCAAGGGCCAAGCAGAAACAATGACATCACAGCCGGTGGCAATGTGATAGAAGATAATAGCTGAGATCCAGCTGCCCCTGGAATTTAACCAGGCCCTTAAGGGAAGTTGGCTGAGATGAAGTTTGAGAGGAAAGGAAGACTCAAAATAGTAAAAATTCTATTATAGCAAAAACAAATGAGTGGTACCTATCTGTGATTCTGACTGCAAGTGTAAAATTCTTCCTACCACATGGGACTCCCATTTCCTGCCTTCAAGTCATGTTATTAATGGCAGAAAACAGCAATCAAGCTGGGAGCCAGGGATCGGTGAGTGGACTATGGTCTGGGCGCCACACAATGTTCCCTCCTCATTTTCCCCTTCCAGGTCCTCTTGAATGACACCACTCCCTTCATTTTTCTTCTTGTTTTATTGAAAGTAACCACCTTGAGCCCTGCCTTCTTGAAGGGACCCAAGAGGAAATCAGTGTGTTATAAATTAACCATGGCAGGACATCATCCAGGACCATCATCCATTACCAGCTGGACGCTGGCCTTCTCTAGTCCATTCTGAACTCTCCACCTGCCTGGGACCTGTCACAGCCCCTGGCCCCACTGCCTGCTTGCCCTTGGCTCAGAGCCTAGAGTTTCTTGTCTCTCTACTGGTGCACTGGAGCTCAGCAGTATTCGGAATAGTCTTCCTCCACATAATTGGAAGGGAACCAGCCAATCTGAAAAGAAATAAGGGATTCATTAGGGCAGCCTCTGCATCTCCTACTGCCCCTCAACACAGCAGGCAGGGAAGGCTCCCTCTCACCTCAGGGCCTTTGCCCCTGCTATCCCTTTTTCTACCCTGGAAAATACATCACCCAAACATACACCAGGCAGAACAACCCCCATTACCTCCTAAAAGTCACTGCTTATGTCTCACCATATCAGTAAGGCCCTCCTGACTGCCCTATTTGAATTGCAAGCCCCACCCACCCAACACTTCTTATCCCCTTTCCTTGCTTTTTTTTTTCTATATAGCACATATCCCCATCAGACCGACTAGATGTTTTGCATATTTACAAGGTTGTTCTCTGTTTCCTTCCCCCAATTCAAAGTGAACTCTACCAAAGGTGGAAGGCTTTGTCTATCCTATTTAGCACTGACTCCCAAGAGCCTACAACAGTTTCTGGACTGGGACAGGAACTGGGGCAGACATTTGATAAACATAAGTTGGGCTGGCACAGTGGCTCACATCTGTAATCCCAGCACTCTGGGAGGCTGAGGCAGGTGGATTGCTTGAGCTCAGGAGTTCAAGGTCAGCCTGACCAAGAGTAAGACCTCATCTCTACTAAAAATAGAAAAACTAACTGTGTGTCTTGGTGGGCTCCCATAGTCCCAGTTACTTAGGAGGCTGAGGCAGGAGGATCACTTGAGCCCAAGAGTTTGAGGTTGCTGTGAGCTATGATGATACTACAGCACTCTACTCACGGTGATAGAGTGAGACTTTGTCTGAAAAATTAAAAAAATAAATATAAGTTGGATGGACAGATGGATGAATAAATGGATGGATTAATGGATAGGTTAATGGATTGATGGGTAGGTTGATGAATAGAGAGATACATTAAATTAGATATATCAAATGATGGATTAATGAATGCATGAGTGGGTGGATGGGGATTGGGTAGATGTGTGCAAGGATAAATGGATAGATGGATGGATGAATTAATGGATATATTAATGGACTGATGGGTAGGTGGGTGGATGGAAGGATAGATGAATAGATGGATGGATGGATGGATGGATGGATGGATGGATAGGTAGAGACGGATGGATGCATGCATGAAAGGATGGATGAATTCATGGGTGGGCCGGTGGGGATTGGATGGGTGGATGCATGGATAAAGAGATGAATGGATGGATGAATAATAAATAGATTAATGGATTGATAAGTAGGTGGATGGATGGAGGGGTAGATAGATAAATAGGCACATAGATGGATGAATGAATGTACAGGTAGAGACAAATGTATGGATTAGTGGATAGATGTTGGAAGGATGAGTGGATTAACGGATAGATTAATAAATTGATGGGTAGGTGGATTGACTAATGGGAAAATAGATGGATACATGCATAGATGGATGGATGAATGGGTGAATGCAAGGATGGATGGGTGGATGGACAGATGCATAGGTGGAGATGAATAAATGCATGGATGAATGGATGATTTATGGATGGGTGGATGGATGAATCCTCAATATCTCAGACCTTCCTCAACACTCCAAAAGCCTCTCTCAAACCCTAAAATTTCTCCACTGTTCACTAAACTTACCCTTGAATGCTCGTAACAAAACTGTTCATGTGAGTAATCATCTAGATCATGTTTTTCACATGTATTTCCCCCAGCTCTAACCAGCATTCCTATCTTCATTCAACAAAAAAAATTTTTTGAGACAGAATCTCACTCTGTTGCCCAGGCTACAGTGCTGTGGCGTTGGCCTAGCTCACAACAACCTCAAATTCCTGGATTCAAGCCATCCTGCTGCTTCATACTCCTGAGTATCTGGGACTATAGGCCCCGCCAACAACTCCTGTCTAGTTTTTCAATTTTTAGTAGAGTCAGGGTCTCGCTCTCGCTCAGGCTGGTCTCAAAGTCCTGAGCTCAAGCAATCCACCCACCTCCGCCTCCCAGAGTGCTGGGATTACAGGTGTGAGTCACCACAACCAACCACAACAAATATTTTTAAGAAATCACTATGAGCAAGGCCAAATTCTAGAGAGGAATGAAATAAAGAAGGTTCTGTGCCTTCCTGGAACAAAACTAAGAAATAGGTGGAAACAAGCTGGTTTGAAGAGACTTGCAGTCCATCCATTCTTGACAGTATGAATTCAAGCAGGAAAATAAGCACAGTTCCTGCTATGCTTCTTCATGTATTCAGTATTTATTGGGCACCTACTGTGTGCCAGACACTGTTCCAGGTGACACTACAGTGAACAGGACACACACAAATCCCTGCCTTTGTGTTTCCAAAACATGCCAATCATTCTCACCCCAGGGCCTTTGCACATGCTGCACATTTCATACACCCATTAATCCACCCGCCCATCCATCCATCCAATCTCATCCACCAAAAAAAAATCTCTATTTTTTTTTTTTGAGGCACAGTGTCTCTCTGTCACCCCATCTAGAGTACAGTGGTGTCATCATAACTCGCTGTCACCTCAAACTCTTGGGCTTAAACAATTCTCCTGCCTCAGCCTCCTGAGTAGCTGAGACTACTGGGGCCCTGCCACAACTTCCACCTAATTTTTAGTACAGATAGGGTTTTGCTCATGCTTAGGCTGATCTCAGACAATCCTCCTGTCTTGGCCTTCTAGAATGCTAGGATTACAGGAGTAAGCCACCACTCCTGGTCTCAATATTACCCACTCAATGTTATAACTGCCTGGATTATAGGTCTATCCTCATCACTAGGTCATGAGTTTCATGAGGGCAGCAGTCATACTGTGTTTGGTGGGTCTTTGTTTCCTCTGCACCCAGCAGCATGCCCAGCACACCAGGAGGTACTGAACACCATGAATGTGTTCTCTGTGTTCCTTCCTTCCTTCTGACCTCCATGTGAGCCACGCCTCACCACCCCAGATCCATGATTCCACTGCAGTCCCACCATGGCCAGATCATCCCCCATGACTACCCAGCCCCACCTGCCTTACCCGGCCGTAGATCTCTCCTCGCCACCAGCCTTGTTGTCCCTTTTTGTTGAGGATCTTGATGATGTCACCTTCCTTCAAGGACAACTCTGACCGGTCCCGGGCACAGAAGTCATAGCGGGCCTTGGCTGTGCCAAAATACTTAGTGCTTCCTGCTACAGAGAAAGAGCAGAGGTAAGAAGAGGGTCTGTGGCAGTGTGAGGATACATGCTTTCAGGTAGGTGACTCCAGGATGAAGGCCCCTCAGTGCTCCTCTGTGCGGAGTATTAAGTGCCCTATACTTTGAGGGAACACAGCTGTGTACCCGATACTATCCTGTAAGCCAAGCAGCAACTAAACTTAGGAAATAAGACAATTTTTGAATGTTTAATGATTCATATATATTTACTGGAAAAGGAATAAGGAGTAAAGTATGGAAAAACACATCGTAGGCTGTTAATTTTAATTGCCTTTTATCTTATTTTTTTGAGACAGAATCTTACTCTATCACTCAGGTAGAGTTCAGTGGTGTCATCATAGCTCACTGCAGCCTCAAATTCTTGGGATCAAACAATCCTCTTGTCTCAACCTCCCAAGTAGCTGGGACTACAGGTGTGAATCATCATGCTGGGCAAATTTTATTTTTAATTTTTTTTAATAGAGATGGGGTCTTGTACTACTATGCCTGGATAATTTTTCTATTTTTTGTAAAGATGAGATCTTGCTATGTTGCTCAGGCTGGTCTTAAACTCCTGGGCTCAAACAATCCTCCCACCTCGACCTCCCAAGTACTAGGATTACAGGCATGAACCTCTGCACCTGGCCAATTTTAATTACCCTAAGGAGGACCAAGGGCCAAAAGACAGAGGGAATAGAGAATGACAAGTAGGAGAAGAAAAAGACATGGGAATCTCCTCTCTTTTTAAAGAGCTAGGGCCTTGCTCTATCACCTAGGCTGGAGTGGAGTGGCACCATCATAGCTCACTGCAGCCTCAAATTCCAAATGATCTTCCTGCTTCAGCCTCCCAAGTAGCTAGAACTGCAGGCATGTGCCACCACACCCAGCTAATTTTTTTATATTTTTATTTTTGTGGTGATGGGGTCTTGCTACATTGCCCAGGCTTGTCTCAAACTCCTGGCCTCAAGTGATCCTCATACCTCAGCCTCTCAAAGAGCTGGGATCTCAGGGATGAGCCACCATGCCCAATCTGGAAATCTTTTCATACTACAATATTAACAAAACCTGTAGGATATAAAATTAATTTGCAAACATGCTAATACTGAACATTCATATGGACACAAAGGCAAATATGTAACATTTATTTGATTAGGTGATAAGCATAGGGGCAGTTCTTGTCTCAAAGTCCTAATGTTATGTTGATATTTCTTTTCCAAGAATACAACATTCTAACAATAATTTATCATTTATATATATATATATATATTTTTGAGACAGAGTCTCACTTTGTCACACACACCCCCAGTAGAGTGTCATGGCATCATAGCCCACAGCAACCTCAGACTCTTGGGCTCAAGTGATTCTCTTGCCTCAGCCTCCCAAGTAGGTGGGACTATAGGCACCAGCACAATGCCCAGCTGTTTTTTAAGAGACGGGGTCTTGCTCTAGCTCAGGTTGGTCTCAAACTCCTGAGTTCAGGCGATCCGCCCGCCTCAGTCTCCCAGAGTGCTAGAATTACAGGCATGAGCTACCGCACCTGGCCAATAATTAATTTTTAAATACCTTTTTAAAAAATGTTTGGACATACGAGAATTCAGAAACTATACTACTCATGTGACTTTTCTGAAAAACATACTCCAGAATGCACTCCAACAAAATGAAATATGAATCAGAATAAGAAGTTTTAAAAATAAAGAAAAACATGGAAAACAAATGCAGATGGAGTCCAAATAATTAATGATACTGTATTCATGAAATTAAATGCAATTGTTAAGAAAAAATTCCTAAAATGCACAGATATGCCCTTGTTGTTTTAATGTACCAGAAATAATACTCAACAATTCCAGCTTGTAGTCCCAGTTGCTTGGGAGGCTGAGGCAAGAGAATTGCTCAAGCCCAAGAGTTGGAGGTTGCTGAGAGCTGTGACGTCATGGCACTCTACCCAGGGCAACAGCTTGAGACTCTGTCTCAAAAAAAAAAAAAATTCCAGTTAATTTCAACAAACTGGGTTGTGGGGTGGGGAATGCAAAAGAAAGGGGAAGAATGCACTAAAAGTTTTACCTTACTAGAGAAAAGGTTACGGATGCTAATTAATTCTTAATATTGATACAAAAATATAGACTTAAAAGGTGCAGGTGGAACCCAGGTATGGTGGCTCATGCATGTAATCCCAGCACTTTGGAAGGCCAAGATGGAAGGATTGCTTGAGGCCAGGAGTTCAAGACCACATTGGGCAAAATAACAAGACCCCATGTCTACAAAAACTAATTTTAAAAACTTAGCCAGGAGTGGTGATACATGCTTGTAGTCCCACCTATTCAGGAGGCTGAGGCAGGAGAATCCACTTGAGACCAGGAGTTCAAGGCTGCAGTGAGCTATGATTGTGCTACTGCACTCCAGCAAGAGTGACAGAGGAAAGTCCTGTCTCAAAATGCAGGTAGAGTCCCCTTCTGGTTCCTAGTGTGTCCTAATCTTCCCTGACCTGCCTTCCTTTCAGGCAAATATATATGCAAACCACTCAAGAGCAAAGGGACAGACAGGAGTGGAAAAGAGTACCTGTTGTTGCACAGATAAGACCTCTGCATGTTCATTGGGAGGGATGTCCATGGCATCCCCAAACTTTCCCTCCATAATTGGAAAAAGGAGGGGCTGCAAGTTCTCAGCCTGAGACCTCCTACCTGGTGGCTTGCTGATGGCTCTCCTCTCAGGCTCCTTGAAAGGGAACTGCAAGGTGGTATCCAACGACTTGAAACAATCCTTTAGGGAGTTCTGCTGATAAAACTCCACCAGCTCCTGGAAGAGGGACAACATGGCAAATGCTACCCCAGCTATGCCAGCCCACAAGGGGGCAGCTCCTCATAGGAAATAGGCTTCTGATCTTCCTGGAGAACAACTCCTTGAATGTTCCTCCTGATGGGGAGCTCATTGCCTTCCTCAGCATCCAGGACCATTTTATGGGAAACAGACCACATTACCTAAAACCAGTTTTCCTAAGAACCAACTAATTCATGTTGTATTAAGTTTACCAAATAATCAGTTCACCAGATTCAAAGACTCCTATAGGTACCAAGGGCCTTATTTTTATAAGTCATCATCACCATCACCACCACCATTGCTATTTAAGCACCTACCATGTGCTAGCCAGTGTGCATACCACACATCATCAAAATCTCCTAATTCCCATCTTACAAAAGGAGAAGCTGAGACATGGAAAAGCTGAGTTCTTTGTCAAGGGTTCCATAGCTGGAAAGAGAAAATCCTAGATTCAACCCCTAGGGGAGGCAGTAGAATGTGGTAGCTAAGAGCTGGCCTCTGTAGTAAGATTGATGAATTTGAGTCTCTGATTTGTTGTACTTATAAATATTTCTTCCACAGATATTTGGACTGATTCTCATAGTGAGAAAACAATCAGGTGAGTCAAAGTTAAAGGATAGTCTTCAAAACAAAATGCCCTGTGTTTGGAGTTCTAGACTCCAAAAATGCCAATACCATGAAAGACATTCCTCCCCCTCCAAAAAAAGACTGATGATTTATTACAAACTAAAGGAGACTGAGGAGGTAAAAACTAAGTGCAACGTGTGATAACTACTTAGATCCTGGCAGTAGGGGAACAGCTTTTAAAAAGACGTAATTGGGACAAGTTGGAGATTGGAATATGGACGGTATATTAGGCAACAATTTTGCATCATTGTTAAACTCCCTATGTGTAACAATGATACTGTGGCGATGTATTAAAATATCTTAGTTCTTAGGGGATTCACACTAAAGTATTTATGGTTGAAGGATATTGGTGCCTGCAACTTCTCTTAAATAGTGCAGGAAAAGTGTGTGTGTGCTAGAGAAAGAGAGCAAAAGAGACAGAATGTTAACAATTAATAAGCCTAGGTGAAAGATATACAGGTGTTCAATACACCATTTCAGCAACTTTTCTGAAATTTCTTATAAATAAAAAATCAAGGGGAAGTGTTTTGGAATAAAAAGTTTGGAGGAGAAAAAAAGATTTGTGGACTAAATTAACTTTTGGGAGAGCCAAGAACCCCTTAATCTAAGATACTGCATTGCCCCCCAAATTGCAGATACATGTAAAATTCTGGATTTTCTTTCAGAGAACTCATCACTCCCAAAGGACCCACAGACCATGCATAAGATGCATGTGCCTTAAACTAATAGGCTTAAAATATCTAAAAGACGATCACAAAGTACAGGGCACTAAGCAGAAGCAGGAACACCCAAAAGGCATTTTAGTGTTCAGTGAAATGATCACTTACTAGATTAGGCAGAGGTAAGTAATGCTGTTCTGTGACACTAGATGACAGATAAACCTCAGTTTTACCCACCTGCAAAATGGACCCTTAGAAGGTGGGCTGAGAGGAATAATTGGAGTCCTATTTATAAAGTGTCTGATAATTACTGTTCTGTAAATGCCCTTTGCTGTTATTCATTACTATTTTGGCCATTAAGAGAATACGTTTAGGCCAATTGCTCCACAGTGCCTTGGAGGAGCCACTCCAAATGTGGAAAAAAGGAAGTCCCAAGATGGAAATGGAGGGAGGGTCCCACCTAGGTTCTGGGAGGCTAGGGTTTTAGGGACACTGGCCCTTACCGTAAGCCCTCGGAAAGCCTTTTTCTCTGTGATCCGGTATAGTCCTTCTGCTGTCATGATTTTAATATGCTTGACCTCGACATTATACCTGGAAACAGGAAGAAAGAGGACCAGGTGGCCACTGGGTCCTGGGTCCTGAGTCAAGGGACCAGGCCCATCCACTGCCAAGCCCCCACAATGAAGGAAGCAATCTTGGGTTCTCCAGGGAAGGCGACCACTGGAACCCAAAGACAGAGGCTATTCCAACAGAACCCCTTCCTTGGAAACTTTGCTACTCCAAGCCCTCATATCTTCATCTCATATAAGAGGAATCATCTCCCCTGACTCATACTAAAAACATATATAAAAGAAAGACCTCCACTTTTGCTAATATGGTGGGCCAAGACACGGGGGAAGACATCTATTTCTGTCCATATGGAAAACCAGATAATGAAAAAAAATTTAAAAAGCCTCCTACTACTGCCAATGGGGGAAAAAAATGCTGAGCTCTTAGAAAAGTAAGGCAAATCCATGGAAGCCAGAAATAAAGATGAAACAAAAGCTAAATTAACTAGGGCTACCTGAATAGGTTTGCTGATCCTGGTAACCAAGGAGCTTACATCTTGATAATCATGTGGAAACAAGAAATGCATTACTGGGCTCATGTGGGGTGGGGAGTTAGCACTGAGACCTGCTCATACCCCTTAATGTGGGACTGTCAAAGAGCCACATCTGGCTGGGCCAGTGGCTCATGTCTGTTACCCTAGCACTTTGGGAGGCTGAAGTAGGAGCATTGCTTGAGGCCAGGAGTTTGAACCATCCTGGGCAACACAGCAAGACCCCTTTTCTATAAAAATAAAAAATAAATTAAAAATTACTCAGGTGTGGTGGCGGAGTCACTTGAACCCAGAAGTTTGAGGTCACAGTGAGCTATAATGACACCACTGCACACTAGTATGTGCAATAGACACCCGTTCCAAAAATAATACAAGAAAAAAAGAGAGTCATATCCTCAAGAAAATGAGTGTTCTGAAAAAACTCAACCTATCCACATGAAGGACATGAGAAGAAGCATCCATGTCTCAGACCCAACATTGTAAAGTCACCCTTAAGAATTCATCACCTGGCTCGGCACCTAGCTCAAGCATCTAGGGCCACATACAGCAGAGCTGCTGGGTTCAAATGCAGCCCGGGCCTGCCAAAAATGACAACTACAACCAAAAATTAGCCAGGAATTGTGGCAAGTGCCTGTAGTCCCAGCTACTTCGGAGACTGAGGCAAGAGGACCTCTTAAGTCCAAGAGTTGGAAGTTGCTGTGAACTGTGACGCAACGGCACTCTACCCAGGGTGACAGCTTGAGACTCTGTTTCAAAAAAAAAGAATTCATCACCTGGCCAGGTACAGTGTCTCACGCCTATAAAGGCTCACACCTGTAATCCCAGCACTCTGGGAGACTGGGCGGTGGATAGCCTGAGCTCATGAGTTCGAGACCAGCCTGAGCAAAATTTAGACAATCCGCCCATCTCTAAAAAATAGCCAGATGTTGTGGCAGGCACCTATAGTCCCAGCTACTTGGGAGGCTAAGGAAAGAGAATTGCTTGAGCCCAAGAGTTTAAAGTTGCTGTGAGCTGTTACACCACAGCACTCTACCAAGGGCAACAAAGTTAGTATAAAACCAAACTGCAAACCAAAGTGAGTATAAAGTTTTGTATAAAACCAAACTGCAAGAAGTCCACTTGCTCAAGGCTTTTTAGCTGTGGTTCTGGGTCATGGTCCTCAAATTGGGCTCAGAATAAAGCTCCTTAAAATCATTTTACAGAGTATGGTTCAATGGACATTTTATTGAATGCCCACTAGATGCTGGTCTCTGAGTCATCAAGACAAAAGTCAAATAAGGAGAGTAAGGTATTAGCCTCAGGTGCAAAATTTGAGTGGGAAACAAAAAAAGAAAACAGTCATTGAGATAAGTAATAATAAATAGAACAAATAGTGTTTTAAAGCAATATTTCTTTCTCAAAAGAACTCATCACCTGTCACCCATAGGTTTGGAGTTTGAACTTAAATCACATGTGCAGGCTGGAAAGCTAAAAAATTAACTTCAAAAACAATTAACCTAAGGAAGAAATTAACCTGTTGATCATCCCAACAGAAACAAATGTACTGTAAAACGTCTTTGGAGATCCAGGCAGCATAAGAGTCCCACAGGTAAAGCCCCACTTAAGATTACAACACAAAATTATAAAACTGACACGGAAATAAGTCACCATGAGTGAGAAACAGCTCACACTGCACAAAAAGGCACAAGAATCGGGTGTAAGATGCTTTGGTTCAAATTGTGTTTTAGCCTATTCCTGGAGGAAGCTAAAGATCTTTTTAAGACTCTGTAGGAATCATATCTCTTTCTCGGAGGTTGTCAGTCAAGTAAAAGAAATAAGACAGGTAAAAGCATTCAGTGATTTAAGTTCAAACCCCAATCAGAACTCAGAAAGGAGGATGTTATTATGGTACTCTAGAAATTAAAACCTGGATGTCCTTCTTCCCAGGCACCTGAAGGACCCAGGTCATGAAAAGAGATGGGTCAGGGAGGGAGGAGTTACTTAATACTGATGGCAAATTCTGCAGCGTCCTTCACCCTCTGCCGCACCAAGAATGTCCCATCTGAGCGGTTGGTAAGGATGCTCTCTGCCCCTGCACGCTCCATGGGGCCAGCGTACCTGCAAAGACACACCAAGGAGTGAGGCTGCACAGTTTCCATACCTGGGTCCCATATTTCCATAGTGATGCTGCTCCCTTTCCCCCAAACTCTGCTGAATCCATGATTTTTTAAGTTGGCAATAGCCTGGATCAGCCCTTAACATCAAGTCAAGCCCCATGGAGGCATTGGCCAGAGCTCAGAGGTGGGAGTAGCCATTAGGCTTCTATAAGTTACCCCTAAGATTTGACATACAGATTGTGGAGAAAACCTCAGCCCTTTCGGTCTTACTGGGTATCTGGAATTTGGCCCTTGTTTTGTGAACTAAAATAATAACTTATGGCTCTCCCAGCCAGTGGCTGACTGACTGGATGCCTTTTTGGTCAAGAGTCTCCCTAAAACTGAGTTGCAAGCCATAGGAAAGGATATCAGACACGTCTCATCATGCCCCCCTCCTTAGAAATGTCCTTTGTGACTCACTGGAAGGGAGTGCTGAGGCTCTGCAAGACATACCTGCAGGTCCTCAATATACATAACAAACTGCTCGAGTCTGGGCAAAAGTCCTGTAGTTTGTTTCTAACAAACAGACCCGTATCTTAATTCAAGCGTTCCTTTTTGCTGACTCCTGGTCTACTAGACAAAGCCTAACTCTTTCAGCCAATTGTCAGCTAAAGAAACTTTAAACCCCACTGTAAACTAAAAGTCCCCTCTTTGAGATGTTCCACCTTTTCAGGCCAAACTGATGTATGCCTTCCATGTATTAATTTATGTCTTTACCTGTAATCTCTGTCTCCCTGAAATGTATAAAACCAAACTGCATGTAACCCCAGCATAAGAAGTCCAGTTGCTCAAGGCTTCTTAGCTGTGGTTCTGGGTCATGGTCCTCAAATTGGGCTCAGAATAAAGCTCCTTAAAATCATTTTACGGAGTATGGTTCAATGGACATTTTATTGAATGCCCACTAGATGCTGGTCTCTGAGTCATCAAGACAAAAGTCAAATAAGGACAGTAAGGCATTAGCCTCAGGTGCAAAATTTGAGTGGGAAACAAAAAAAAAAACAGTTATGGAGATAAATAATAATAAATACAACAAATAGTATTTTAATGCAATATTTTTAGATATCAAAATGAATCAAAATGAATCTCTGACACATGCTGCAATGTGGACAAACCTTGAATGCATCATGCTCAATGAAAGAAGCCAGGTGCAAAAGGCCACCTAGTGTCTGATCCTGTTTATATGAAAAGTCCAGAATAGGCAAATCCCAGAGACAGGAAGTGGATTTGTGGTTGCCAGGGATGCAGTAGGGGAAGGGAATGGGGGAGGGAAGGGGGACAGAGGAGAGGATGAGATTTCTTTTGGGGGTAATTAAAATATTTCCAAGCTAAATAGAAGTGATGATTGCACACTACTATGAATGTACTAAATGCCACAGAATATAAACATAAACATGAATTAATGATGCAAATATAAATATACAATATAAATTATAAACATTAACTATATGTAATATACATATAATTATATAATATATACTATAAATGTCAGGCAGCACCTGTGGCTCAAAGGAGTAGGGTGCCGGCCCCATATGCTGGAGATGGCGGGTTAAACCCCAGCTCCGGCAAAAAAAAAAAAAAGAAAGAAATACATACTATAAATGTAAATATGTAATATAAATATAAAAACCATATATTATAATATATAATAAGACATATGTGTAAATATACAGCATAAATAATAAATATTAGTTATACATGATATATAAAATGTAAGTATAAAAATATAAATATATTTTATATGTTATATAATAATATGGATTAAATGTAAATCGGCAATATAAATAATATTCATATACATAACATAATATAAATGTAAAATATATATTATAATATTATATATATCAGCATAATATACAATATAAAATAAATGTGATATAATATGAATTAAATATGTAATATAAAATGTAAACATACATTACATGACATAATGTAAATATACAATATAAATAATAAATATTAATTACATATCATGTAATTATATATAATACCTAACATAATGTAAATGTAAATATGTAATATAAACAGAAATATGAATGGAAATAGAAATACTACTAGCCTTTACATGGTTAATTTATATTAAGTGAATTTCACCTCAATTTTTTAAAAAAATAAATGCAATAAACCTTCAATGAGCAATGTGTCAAAACTTTAAATAAAAACAGAATCCAACTGGGCTGAGTTCACCTCACTCAACCCTCTTCCAGGCCCAGTCCCTTCAGATCCTGTTACTTGTTATTGTGATATTTGTTCGTTTTTTGCCTTGTTTTTCTTTTTTTTAATATTGCATTAAAATATTATGTGTCTTGATCCCTGAATTTTTTAGTGCTCTCTTAAATCTTGCAGCCAAGGTGACAGCCTACCTCATCTCACCAGGGTCCACATCTGCATGGGAAAGGGCAGAGCAAGCACAGCCACCAGAGACCACGGCTCAGATTTTATATTTTCAAGAGGCAGGAAAGTCAGGCTTTGGATTTGGACAGTCCTGGGTTCAAATTCCATCCCCATTGCTTCCTCACCCTGTGACATTGAACAAATCATTTCCCCTCCCTGAACCTCCTTTGCCAAGAATTCCACATTGGCAAAAAAAAAGTAAGAATATAAGAATAGCTTCTATTTCAAAAAGTTATTGTGAAAATTAAAGGAACGCACTGAAGAGCAGGCACATGGCCATAAAAATAATACCATATTGCAGCAAGTCTGTGGTGCAATGGTTAAATGCACCATTCTCTTTTATGTGCCATTATGAAAGAAAAATTACTGCCTATAAAACTCAGCAGAAGACTAAGATTCCATTGGTTGCAAGAGCCATTCCAATGTCTGAGATGTTAAAATGTGAAGGGGGAACATGCAGCTTCAAGTGGGTAAAATGTGGCAATGACAACAGCTAATCCAAGATGGAGTCCAGGACTGGGCATTTAACAGGCTCATTTAAGCCTCCTAACAATATTATGAAGTAGATACTGTCATTAAGCTATTTTTCCAAGTAGGAAAACTGAAGCACAGAAAGTTTAAGTTATGGTACCAAGATCACATGGCTAGGTAATGTCAGGGTCAGTATTTAAACCCAGTTGAGCAGGCTTCAAAAGCCACACTAAACCTCCACCCCTAGCTACCCAACATGCATTAGATGCTCAAGAAGAAAAAATGGGATTTCCGTTACCATCACCACCATCACTGCCATTGACATCACTGTCATGGTGACCACTTTGCTTCCAGCAAGACCATACTCTCCCAAGCACAGGGGCCTTCCTTTTTATGTCTCCTCCCCAGCATCCCCCAGCCTAGGGCTAGTTTCATAACTCAATGCTCAGAATTCAAAGAATAAATAACTGGTCTGGAGGCCCCTCTCAAGCCCTGTCTGAGCCTCTGCCCCAGGAATCTCTGGTTGGGGGAGGGGAAGAGAAGAAAGTAGTTCAGTCCTACTCACCAGAGATGAACAGAGAGGTCCTGAGGAGGGCCCTAGAATACAGAGACCCCAGCTTAGGACAACAGACTGCAGGGCATTTTGTTCACTCAGCCATTTGACCCACAAGCATTTACTGTGCCTACTCTGCAAAGCACTGTGCTTGTCACTGGGACACACCCCTAGAGCCCCAAACAGGAGACTGGCCCAGTGTCATGTAAAACAGGGCTGTCCTCCCACCTGTTTTATCATGGCCTTCAAGCTAAGAATGGTTTTTATATTTTTAAACGTTTGTCAAAAATCAAAAGAAGAGCACTTCCAGGCATGTGACGACCATATGGAATTCACCTGTCAGCATCTCTGAACTGGGTATTCCAGGAACAAAGGCACGCCCACTCTTTCACAGGGAATGACTTCACAGTGGCAGAGCCAATGAGTTGTCAAACTTTGTGGCCCATGAAGTTGCACATATTTAGCATTTGGCTCTTTACAGAAAAAGTTTGCCAGCCCCTGATCTAAATATATGTACATACGTGAAAGTATTCACTTCTACAAGCTCATGCCCTGTAGGATGATTACAATCAGGAAAACAAAAACAAAGACCCAGAAAATAACTGGGGAAGAATGTTGAAAAACTGGAACCCTTCTGCACTGTTGTTGGGAATGTAAAATGGTGTAGCCACTGTAGAAAACAGTATGACAATTCCTCAGAAAAGTTAAGTATTAGAATTACTGCCTGATCTAGCAATCCCACTTCTGAGTGTGTGACCAAAGAAACTCAAAGCAGGATCTCAAAGAGATAAGAAGAACCTCTTGACCATCCTAGGGACTGTAACAAACTGGTCAACACACAGAGCTGGTCAACATAAAGAGCTAGGCCTGCTGTACCGATACATACATGAGCTGCATGTCCAGTCTCTGAAAACTGGGTCAACTTATGGAGGTGGTCAAGGTAGAGAGGTGGTCAGCTATGGAGGTTCTGCTGTATTTGTACACTCATGTTCACATCAACATTATCCATGATAGGCAAAAGGTGAAACAACACAAACGTTTATTGATGCAAGAATTGAGTTTTTTAAAATGTGATGTATTCGTACAATGTAGTATTACTCAGCCTTAAAAAGGAAAGGAATTCTGGTACAAAGTACTGGCTACAACATGGATGAACCCTGAATACACTATGTTCAGTGACAGAAGCAAGACTCTAAAGGACAAATACTATAGTATTTCACTTAGGGTAGTCAGACTCATGAAGACTGAAAATTGAATGGTGGAGCCAGGGGCTGCAGAGGGGGGAAATGGGGGGAAATGAGCACAGAATTTCAGTTTTACAAGACGGAAAATAATTCTACAGATGGATGGTGATAATGTTCATACAACAAGGTGAAGGTAGTTAATGCCAATGGGCTGCATCTTAAAAACGAACGGTTTAGAGGAAGCCAGCATGGTGGCTCACTTCTAAAATCCCAGAACTCTGGGAGGCCAAGACAGGAGGATCCCTTGAGCTCAGGAGTTCAAGTCCAGCCTGAGCAAGAGTGAGACCTCATCTCTACTAAAAACAGAAAAATAGGCTGGGCATTGTAGTGGACTCCTGTAGTCCCAGCTACTCGGGAGGCTGAGGTGGGAGAATCACTTGAGCCCAAGAGTTTGAGGTTGCTGTGAGCTGTAACACCACAGCACTCTACCAAGGGTGACATAGTGAGACTCTGTCTCAAAAAAAAAAGAAGCAGCAGCAGCTTATGAAAGACTTTACCGATGGGCTTAAAATAAGTGATTTCTTTCATGTTCTCTGGATTCACGAATATTCACATTTCATTTTAAAATTCCACTTGGTCTTTATTTGATATATTTTGATTTTATTAATTTTTTTCTTTCTTTCTTTTTTTTTTTTTTGAGACAGAGCCTCAAGCACTCTAGCCTGCACAACAGAGTGAGATTCTGCTTCAAAAAAGAAAAAAAAGGTTAAGTTAGTAAATTTTATGTAATGTGTATTTTATCACAATTAGCCATAAGAAAGATGAGGAACTTGGGGCCTTGGTGTGTGCCACACCTTTGGGGGGCAAAACTCGATTGTAAGAGGGACTTTACCCAACAAATGCAACTAGTGTAACATGGTTTCTTGTACCCTCAATGAATCCCCAACAATAAAAAA
>CAUYRH010116035.1:0-44047 GCA_963574655.1 Perodicticus potto
ATTAGATAGCTGTAAGTTGTTGGTTTCATTTCCAGGTTTTCTATACGATTCCAAGTATCTATGTCTCTATTTTTGTGCCAGTACCATGCTGTCTTGACCACTATGGCCTTGTAATACAGCCTAAAATCTGGTATGGTGATAACCCCCCAGCTTTGTTTGTATTACAAAGAACTGCCTTAGCTATACGGGTTTTTTTCTGGTTCCATACAAAATGCAGAATCATTTTTTATAGGTCTTGAAAGTAGGATGTTGGTATTTTAATAGGGATGGTGTTGAATTGGGAAATTTCTCTGGGAAGTATAGACATTTTAACAATGTTGATTCTTCCCAGCCATGAGCATGATATGTTCTTCCATTTATTAAAGTCCTCTACTATTTCCATTCTTAAGGTTTCATAATTTTCTTTATAGAGGTCTTTTTACCTCTTTTGTTAGGTATATTCCTAAGTATTTCATTTTCTTTGGGGCTATGGGGAAGGGAGTTGTGTCCATAATTAACCTTTCATCTTGACTGTTGTTGGCATATACAAAGGCAACTGATAAGCCTTTGGCTAGACTAACTAGAAATGAAAAGGTAAAATCTCTAGTAACTTCAATCAGAAATGATAAAGGGGAAATAACGACTGATGCCACAGAAATACAAGAGATTATCTTTGAATACTACCAGAAACTTTATGCCCAGAAACTTGACAATGTCAAGGAAATGGATCAATATTTGGAATCACACCCTCTCCCTAGACTTATCCCAGATGAAACAGAACAGACCAATCCTGAACAGACCAATTTCTAGCACTGAGATCAAAGAAACAATAAAAAATCTCCCAACAAAAAAATGTCCTGATCCAGATGGCCTCACACCAGAATTTTATCAAACTTTCAAAGAAGAGCTTATTCTTATACTAAAGAAATTATTCCAAAAAATTGAAGAGGAAGGAATCTTCCCCCAACACGTTCTACGAAGCAAATATCACTCTAATACCAAAACCAGGTAAAGACCCAACTAAAAAGGAGAACTTTAGACCAATTTCACTAATGAATATTGATGCAAAAATTCTCAAAAAAATGTTGGCCAATAGATTACAGTTTATCACTAAAAAAGTTATACAGCATGATCAAGTTGGTTTCATCCCAGGGATGCAGGGTTGGTTTAATATTCGCAAGTCCATCAACGTTTTTCACCGTATCAACAGAAGCAGAACCAAGGACTATATGATCCTCTCGATAGACACAGAAAAAGCATTTGATAAAATGCAACACCCCTTTCTAATTAGAACACTGAGGAGCATAGGTATAGGTGGCACATTTCTTAAACTGATAGAAGCTATCTATGACAAACCCACAGCTAATATTTTACTGAATGGAGTAAAACTAAAATCTTTTCCTCTTAGAACTGGAACCAGACAAGGATGTCCTCTGTCACCATTGCTATTGAACATAGTGCTGGAAGTTCTAGCCAATACAATTAGACAAGACAAGAAAATAAAGTGCATCCAGATGGGTGCAGAGGAGGTCAAGCTCTCCCTTTTTGCTGATGATATGATCTTATACTTAGAGAACCCCAACGACTCCACTACTAGACTCCTGAAAGTCATCAAAAAATACAGTAATGTCTCAGGATATAAAATCAATGTCCATAAGTCAGTTGCCTTTGTAAATGTATTTCTCTTCTTTCAAAGATATTCCCTGCTTAGAAATACACACATCATATATTTGTAGTCCAGTAGTGGTTATAGGGAGAAAGTCATTTTGCCAACGGTTACTCTACGTTAGCCAGAAATGAAATCAAGTACGTATTTAAAGGTAAAATTAATTTAGCATGTAAAAATACAGACTGATACATTGAACACAAATTCAGTTGAAATGCATACAGTTGGAATTTTTTTAAGGGTCTTAGAAAGTAAATGGATGTGAAAATGCTTTTAAAAATATTAAGTGAATTTGAATGACTACAGCAATACTCTATTTAGCACACCTACATAGTTGTGACTCTTCATCACACTGATCAGACAGTATGGCAGAATTTGCTCTCATGCAAATCAATGCCGAGCCTTTTTATTTCACTTTCCTCCAATTCCCAGGCACTTTCTAATCTCTTTATTTTGTTTTCTCCACAAAACTTCCTTTTAGTGCTATTGCATCCTAATATCTGCAGACACTTTGATTATTTGCAAAGAATAAGCAATCCTGGGTACAGCATGGGTGGCATTAAAATGCCAGCTTTACTGTGAGTTTAGCAAATGAGTTCCCAGGTTGGGGTAAATCATATGTGACTCTTAAGAGAATGCACCATTAAAACAATTCTAAGGAATTTGGAAATATAAAGTCATCAACCAATAAACCCTAATTGTATGTTGATTGATTTTAATAAGTGATGTTGTAGATGTGATTCCACAGGTACCATGTCATGTTAACTGGGATGGCACTAATTCATCTAGGAATGCATCCACACTGCTAAGCTCAGTGCAACTGGATTATTGTTAACATACGATTAACTCTGAAAGAAATAGCTTGAAAGTCTGTTGAACTTTTACTTCAAGAGTGCAAAAAATTTAGTACAATTTATGCTGATTGATAACTACATTAAATTATTATACACCATATATATACATATATGCACAATTAGTTGGCTTTTAATCATCACTTGTGTCATACGTCATGGTTGAAATAGATTTTTGAGGATTCATGTTGGAAGAAAGTCCCACAGATTGGAAGACTGATGGCTGGATAGCTGCCCAAATTTAGTTAGAGGTGGGATGTATCTATTTCTTACATATGTATCTCCTAAGGTTTTCCCCAATGCAAGAAGAAGCCTTCATTTATGGCTCTGATTATCCACCTATTACAGAGAACAGAAAGTATTATGGAGGAAAGCTTACTTTTGTTATGCAGATACTTAAGACTCTCAATTAATTCCAAGTTTTCAGTACTGTGAAAGAGCTCAAAACCACTGCTCTTCCGGAAAGTACAGATAGCACTAAACAGTCTCCACTGAAAACCAGTTTAACACAGAAGTCTGTATCACTCAACATTGAATGTAAGCAACATGCAAAGGCATCTCCTTGGAGATCACAGAGGATACTTAAGTTAGGAGTGACATTCAGAAGTAGTTAATGAAAATCTGACTAGCGTGACTCAACAAAATAGGGAAGTATTTTTCTCCTGTAATTGAAGTACATAAAAAGGGCATATGGGGAATTCCTGCTCAAGAAAATGTTCCTGCTTCTGAACATGTCAAAAGATGGCCACTCTACCCCCAAGGGTATCTGTGTTCTAGAAAGAAAGGTTGTAGAACAAATGTTAAAAAAAAAAAAAAAAAAAAAAGGATAAAAGAAGACTCATCTGCTACACACAGCAACTTAAGAGTGTATCTCATTGAACAGAATTTGTTTAAGTCATCTTCCCTAATGACAATGGAAGTGTTTAACTATATTGGGCTCTGCCATGAAATAATAAGAGAATAATTAATGGATAAGCAACGAGCAAGGTCTGCCCTAATGTATTTTGGACATTTTTGTCATTTTATTGTCTGCATTTGATTTAATCTTGGTTATTGCTTCAAGATCAATTGAAATCTTATATTTTCTTGACTATCGAATCTAATTCCAAACTGTTTATTACTCTGACCCCTTACTTAGATATTAGAAAATAGAGGCAAGTTGAGAACAGTACATGACAAAAAACTACATTTAAGTAGGGGTGACAATGATTAACAATAGTAAAAACAGGAGGATATTAAATAACAATGATTTCATAGTTATTAAAAAACACCATAGGTTTTTGAAACTATAAGCTTTGTAAAATCGATATAAACCCATCTAAGCAAGATAAGCCTCAATAGAGGTGACTCAAAACTTAATAGATATTCCTGCAAACAAAGTAAAATCTTAGGCACATAAACTGAAGTAACAGTATAATGTAGGCTCAATATTAATATTACAAGAATTAAAAACTCCCTGACATAAAAGATTAATGAGATTAGTCTGAAGAGAACCACATACTTTAAGACCTTAACTAGAAGAGAAGCAACAAACCTGGGCTGGAACCTCTGAGAAATCTCCTCTGTGCTGTGGCAAATTATTTTGTAAAGGATTAATGTAGGTGTAACATAGGAGAAAATCTGGTGCCTGAGTTCCTGGAAGCCCATAAACACCCATTCAAGCTGATCAGTGGCTGCAAATTCTACACTGTATGTCACAGACCCTGGATTATTTGGTTGTTCTTTCTCTTATACCAATGAATGAAAACCAACTATGTATCTAAAGTCCCTTTCAAGGGAAAGTTTAGGCATTCAGTAACCAAGCAATTCAAATATTAAGATTAGGAGTAATGTAACAGTCTGAGACCTCCTGGCAAACAATGATAAAAGTCTATTTTCAAAGAATATCATCTACCGGGCAGCGCCTGTGGCTCAAAGGAGTAGGGTGCCAGCCCCATATATCGGAGGTGGCAGGTTCAAACGTGTCCCCGGAAAAAAACTGGAAAAAAAAAAAGAATATCATCTACCATAATAAGACTATCAAGGTTTTTCAACTAGAGAATCTGTTCAGAATTAGGATTGTTTAATAATGCTTAAGAAAAACATCTAGCGGTAGATATAGAAAATAATTCTTCCCCCATTAAAATACCACCAAATCTGAAGAATTGGTACCTATTTATCTAATCCTAAAATGCATCCAAACAAATCCAGTCATTTATATGACAGAAATATCTAATAGATAAAGTTTAGTTTGCCTTGTTTTTAATTTAATTTTCAAGGGAATCTGTGATATGGTTGATTTATTCACCACATAGTAAAATCTATTTTACATTTATAATTTTTTAAATATAAAAACTATCTGAAGAAGAATTATACCAATGAGAATAAACTTGAATTTCACAGGAAAATCCTGGAAAAGTCCAGGATTTTGAAACACCAGATATCTCTCAATGCCAACATAAAGGGTGAGACTCAAAATAAGAGATTTGGTAGATAATCCACTCCAGGAGTTTGAAATAAGGCCCCCTCCACCTTCCTGAAACCCTTCCTACCCTCCCTAAGAAGAATACATCAAGTCAACCAACTGGAGAGTTTATACAAGAGAGATTTGAACTTGAGGATATCAGGCAAAGTTGGAGGCCAATATGTAGCCATATTCAAAACTAGGGAACTCATAAAATCCTGCATCCTGAACAGACCCTATTCTGGGATCCCTGTCTACTCAGCAAGACAAACTCCCAGAATGAGAAAAAACATTTCAGGAGAAAAGACATATAACATTAAAATTTAGAGGTTCTCCAGTGAGAAAGTCTACTTATCATCCAATTACTATATTGCAGTCATCTGCTGATAAGCTTCAGCTACACACACATTTTCCAGACTGCTTTTTAATGTTTTCATCTTAAATTAAAACTGTCAGCTTAGGATCATTAGCTATTCAAGGAAAGCTTCTACCATGAAAGACAGACTAAAACAAAAAGGCAAAAGAAACTTTAAGGAAGAAATAAACTTCAAACATATAAGCAATTAATGACATCAGAGAGATCATACAACATTGAATCAATAAAATATTATCAAGGGGACATTGAAAACGAAAATATAAGAGATCAACAACCAAAACAGCTGTTAAAAATTAACAGTGGATGCCAAATTTTTTTTAATTCAATGAAAGAGCTGTAAAATATAGTCAGGCTAATCTCCTGACAAATTAAGCAAAAGACAAAGACAAGGAAAATAAGAAAGAAGTTGTAAGAAAATCAGAAGATCAATTTAAGAAAGCTGACCTCCCTTTTCCAGAAAGTAAGAAGGAACAAAACAAAGAGAAAAGAATTTTCAAGGAAACAATACAAAAAGAGTTCTGATATTCTCACATTAGCAAATAAACAGATCAAAAAGAAGAAATAAAGAGAAAAGACTGGGCAGCACCTGTGGCTCAGTGAGCAGGGCACTGGCCCCATATACCCAGGGTGGCATGTTCTAACCCAGCCGTGCCAAACTGCGACAAAAAAAATAGCCAGGCATTGTGGCGGGTGTCTGTAGTCCCAGCTACTTGGGAGGCTGAAGCAAGAGAATCACCTAAGCTCCCAAGAGCTGGAGGTTGCTGTGAGCTGTGACACCACAGCACTCTACTGGGAGCGACAAAGTAAGACTGTGTCTCTAAAAAAATAAAAGAAAGAAAATTAAGAAAAAAGACCCAGAAAACAGAATGCTATAAAATTTCAAAATAGATAAATAGAAAAGATAATTCAAAAGTTTATAGAGATGACATACCAAGATGCAGATTTCAGAATAAAATACCTTTCAGCACCACCACTGAAGATTAAGAACATCAAAAGAATGCCTTCAAAATTCCGAGGCAAAATTATTTTCAAGGTAGAATTTGTTACATAGCCAAGATACTGCATCAAATTGAAAATCAAAATTAAGTTGTGTTTAATTATGCAAGACCCAAAAATATTAATTTTCATGTACATACCAATTTTTAAGAAACCACCAGGACCTGAGCTTCCTCAATATGAGGGACTAAACTAATAAGGAAGGGTGTAGGGTCCACATAAAATGGAATTCAAACCCAGGAAATCAGGCAAAGGGAACCCCGTGTATGATGGTAAATGAAAATCCTAGGATAATAGTTGTGCTGCAGGCCAAGTAAACCACAGTCCAAATCAGAGCAAGAGGTCAGAAGGTTTCAGAAAGCATTTCTCAAAAAGGGAAGTAGTAATGAGACTGATGCATTTAAAATAGGTGAAAGAATTCTTTGCACTGTTAGCTAAAGTGTTGGCTTGTATGAAGCCAAATGCAGGCTAGATATGTATTTTGATTACAAAATAACGAAAGAAAGAAATCATGATGTGCCAAACTGACTTTAAGGTGACCTCCGTGTTCCTCAACTCCTGGTATTTATACCTTTGCATAATTTCTTCCTTTGGAGTTTGGTGGGACCTGTAACTTTCTTCTCACCAACAGAATATTGCAAAGGTGATGAGATGTCACCCTCGTCATTTCATTGCATTTTATAAGACTCTGTCTTGCTAGCACCCTTGCTCTCCCTCTGCTACTGCCCCAGAAGAAACAATAGAAAACAGAGAGAGAAATATGAATCTAAAAATAGCAGTAGACTATATAAAATCTAGGGAAATGAAAGTTATAGAAGAAAATAAACATATAGTGCACTATGTAGCTCAGCCACAGACAATATTTATGGTCATAATAATGTCTATTCTGAATGTTAACTCTACGAAGATTCTGAATTAGGGCTCAAGGGGAAGGATGTGTTTGATGAGGGAGTTCCTTTCGGTGGCAGGAACAGTTCTGTATCTTGAATATGGAGATGGTTACTTGAGTCTAGCCATGTGATAAAATCCCATAAAACTGGTTACCAAAAACAGAAAGAGTGCAAGTAAATCCTGATGAAATCTGTATCATGTCAGTACCTGCGTTAAAAGTTTTTTATTATAGTCAATTTTCTGGTTTTAATCAGATACTCGAGTCACATCACTTATTATTCTTTAGAGAATCTGGATAAAGAGTAGGCTAGGACTCTGTCCTATAGTTTTTGCAATTCTTTTGAGACTTAAGCTATTTCAAAAAAAGAAATATATATCTTTTAAAAATTAAAATAGGGCGGTACATATGGCTCAAAGGAGTAGGACGCCGGACCCATAAACCAGAGGTAGTGGGTTCAAACCTGGCCCCGACCAAAAATTGCAAAATAAAAATAATAATAATAACTAATAAATAAAATAAATAAATAAATAAAAATTAAAATAAAGTATGTGTTTGGTGGAAGAAAGGTTTATAAGAGAACTGACTCCTCGGCTTCATCATAGTAGTGCCAATAAAATCAATGTTTAGATTTCCATACACTGTACCTTTTTCACGTATCCAGATGTTGTTATTTCACACTTTGGTCAGCAGCTCTACTCATGTTTCTTCTTCTCTGCCTCCCTCCATCCCACACCAACCCTGACACTGTCTCAGCCACTCCAGTTCTTTCTGCAACTTCCCTGACCACGCCCACCTTCCTTTACTTAAAAGAAAGTGGGTGGACGTGCTGGTGAAGCCCTCTGAAGAGAACTAATCTCCCCAGTGGGAAGGCAAGGATCTAGACCACACGTCTAAACACAGGTAACGCCAAGCCTCCTGGGTTATCTGAAAGAGAAATTAAAACTGCTGCAATTTAGAGCCACTGGAGAAAAGCAGTGGGCTTTCTCTGAGGTGGTGACCTTCAAAGTTACATTAATGGCAGCTCAACATAGTTGGGAGCTTCTGAGCCTCTCCCCAGAACACAAATAACATCAGAAGTAATTGTGAGTACATATTTAGAGGTGGAAGAAGGAAGGAGAGAGCTAATGTGAAACTGTTCTGCACTTTGGAAACAGTTTTCTGTTTCTTACAAAAGGGAACATACTCTTATCATATGATCCATTAATTTTGCTCCCTGGTATTTATCCAAGTGAGTTGAAAACTGATGTTCACACAAAAATTTGCCATGCAGTTTTATAGCAGATTTTTCGTAATTGCCAAAATGTAAAACAAAGATGTCCGTGGGTGGTGAATGGATAAATAAATAAACATCCAGACAATGATTATCATTCAGCCCTAAAAAGAATTAATTTATTAAGCCATGAAAAGACATGGAGAAACCGTCAATGTATATTGCTAAATGCAATAAATCAATTTGAAAAGACTACATACTCTGTGATTGCAACACTATGACATTCTGGGAAAAGGCAAAACTATGAAACTGTAAAGACAAATGGTTGTCAGGGATTGGGATGGCGGGAAGAATGAAAAGAGCACAGAAGATTTCTAGGTCAGTGAAATTATTCTACATGATATGTGTACTGAAATAGTGGATATAAGTCATTACATATTTATCAAAATCCATAATGTACAATACCAATAGAGAGCACTACTGTAAACTATGGATTCTAGGTGATAATGGCGTGTCAATGTTCATTCATCTATGGTAACAAAGGTAAATGACTTTGATGTGGGATTTTTATAGTGGAGGAGGCTGGTTGTCCAAGGAGGAAGGAGGGATATGAGAAATTGTACTTTCAATTCAATTTTTCTGAAACTCAAGACTGTTCTTAAAAAAGTCCATTTTGTTTAAGTGCCTGATTTCAGAATACACTCATATAAAATTTGTTTGCTAAAAACGTAGAAGCACCCTTAAGTTATAAAAATTAAAATCATGCTGTAATGCAATGTAATCAGTTTGGAATTTCTTAGGGTAGTTTTTAAAATAACAGTATATTTAGAACCCCAAACATATTTGATTTTTAATTTACTCTTGCAATGTTTAGTGCTATGACAAACAAATCCTTAAATGAATTTCAGAGATCAGAGTTTCATGTGAACAGATATAATTGGTTCAGTATGTTCTTTGGATTAGTTCAATTCCAAAGTTTCACAATAGTGACCTTCAAGAAGTTAAACTTTGGTTATTGTCAATATCATTACTTGTTTGAACCCATTCCTGAAAAGCACAAATTGAAAGTTAAGCCAATCAGTTAATTTTTCTTTTTTTTCGTCAAAGACCTAAACTTGATATGTATTTGCTACTCAAGTGTGCAAGTCTCCTTAAAAAAATAGCAAAGGACTCCTAAAAAAAAAAAAAAAAGAAAGAGACAGAGAAAGAGAATTTTTAAATTAAGTGTCAAAAACTTGGCAAGTTGGAGAAACTTAGGCACACATAATACCAACAAGAAATCTATTTGAACAGTATGTTAGTTGGGACACTTTGAATTTCAAATGACAAAATCCCAACTCACACTAGCCTAAGGAAAACAAAAAACAGGTTTTACCTATAGTAAATGGGAAGAACAGAGACAGTTCCAGACGCTGGGTCAGGCGTCTCTCTTCCTCCTTCCGGTGTCCCCTCCTTAATTGGTTTTCTTCTTCCTCCCTCTCTCTTACTATTTTTTCCTCTGCTCTCCCCATCTTCATCAGTGGCTTTTTACCTAATTTTTTCCTATTGAGGATTTGATTCTTACAAATGGGGGCAGAGAAGTATGGACTGCAATTGATTCCACACTCACGAACCCTGGGTTAGACACACCAGAGGAAGGAGAGAACATTTATCTCCCAGAGCTTCTGTCCAGAATCCCAGCAAAGGTCTCTAATTGATCCAGCTCACACTGCGTGCTCATCTCTAGGTCAAATCAATCGAGGATCCATGATAACCTCTTTTAGCATAAAAGGGAAGTTTTTCTCAAATGAGAGCAGAAATGGAGAAAAAATGGGAGAAAGAAAAATTGTGGGAAGGTGAGCTGGGCACACATATTTTGATTGGTTAATGTGAGTAATCTATTTAATAGGAAAGGGCTATTTTTTTTTTATTTTTTTAAACAAGTATTTCTATTTAATAGGAAAGGGCTATTTTTTAACAAAAATCCCAGGAGTAAAATTACATTTTTATTAGAAAATTAAAAAAGAAGTTTTTGGGTGTTGTTCTGTTTTTGGTGTTTTTTTGTTTTTATTTTTGGTTTGGCCTTTTTTTTAGGTTAATCTGGGATCTGGTATTGCAGAGGTTAAGTAAATTAGCTAATCAGATAACATTGAATACTTCAGAAAATATTCTCCTGAAAACTAATGGTATTGACATTGTTCTTTATTATTAGCCCCACTCCTCTGCCAGGACGAGGTTCATTCTGTACTGACTTGTTTATATTCTTTTTTTTTTAAAAAAGATTTTTCATTTTGAGCCTATAATCAGTCCCTAGGGCTTTGTCTGACTTACATGATGAGTTACCATGGGTTAGATTTCATAGTATTAACGGTAAATTATATCTAAAATGTTCTTCATGTAAATAAAACCAAATGCCTTTTCAAAAACCTAACATGAAATTGTAAATAGTTCTTATCCATTCCACAGATAATTTGAAATTTTTTTTGATTATTTTAATATTGTTTCCCACAATTGGACGTCTTGGAGGTGTGGGATTTTGCTCAAATTAATCAAACTATTTGACAATTCAAAATTCAACTCTGTGGTAAATATCTGGATTTTAACAAATCCCTCAAATTTTTCAGAGTCCCCATTTTCATCTTGGTTTTCCTGAACTCTTTTCTTTTCTAGAAATATTGACCACAGTGGGCTTCTACTGATTGCATCCCATTCAACACGATAAGAGAAAATGTAAGGTAGAATTAGCCGTAAATCTGATGATTTCTCAAAGATCTGAAAAGCAGGGCTCTTCCTAAATGTCTCTCAAAACCTAGTTCATGAGCCAGGAAAGCCGACTGATAGCCTTGTTCTCAGTTCCAGGCTCCCTCTCCTACTCAGTGAAAAGGTAAACTCAGGGGGCTCTGTGGCATCTCAAGCTGGGAATTTGCCACCTCTGGTCCAGTTCACAAATACCCACAGATCCCTTTATCCCAGTCCCAACATTCCTGTAATGTAATAACTATTGACATATTTACACTGCAGTTTGGTCTGGTAAATAGCTTTGTTGCATAGGGAGACAGGAGACACTAAAGAGCTACTGCTCCTTTTCACTGTGCAGAGTCCTTTACAGAGTTTCTAGTTACTCTGAAATAAGAAGTAATACCCCCCACAAACAACCAGGCCGCACGTGCAGAGACTGACTTGAGATATCTTGGCATATGTTGGCCATTCTTAAACTGAATTGAATTCAACAGCTTTTCAGTCTGGGATTATAAATAAAATCTGAAGCAGGATTTTTCCAGAAGGATTTCACAATGGTCCCACAATGACCTTGACCTCTTACCCCTAGGCCTCCAGAGATTTAATTCATTTCTGGACACCTGATTGCCACTGCTAAACACATTCTGTGCTCATCTGTCCCTGATGAATGTCTTTGGTTATCTGGACTCAAGTCCGAATTCTAGCCTGTGTCTGCATTTCTATATGTTGACTTTCTCTCTCTTTTAACCGGATTTCAACCTAAAGATTTTCCTTCTATCTGTCTCCTTCCATTCAGCGTATCTGGGCTCCTGGTTCTTATTCCCAGATATACCCCTGTTCTGTTGGCCTCTTACTGAAAATGTAATACTAAATATGTTGAGTATACAACTAATGACAATAGGAAGGATAAAAGGCATCCTTTGGCTAAACATTCTTTGTAGAGAGTTTGTAAACAATATAAACATGCCTAGACAATCAAAAAGTGGTTATATAAAGGGATTAATTATACCTAATTATTCAGTTTGTTGATTATCTAAGACTTTTTCATTTTGTCTAATATTTACCTTTTTACCATATCACTAAATGAAAAATTAATTTATAAGTGAATGTCCGGTTTGGGATTTCGAATCTGTGAATTTCAGTGATTTGTGCACCATTGTTAATCAAGAGCCAATACCCTTGGAGGAAAAATTTCACATGTAGATAATTCCAAAATATTTAAGTCTTTTATTACTCTAAAAGTAAGACTTCAAGGTTATAGTGGAGAAAACATTTAGTGTCAACTTTTTCTGAGTATACTGGGGGTTCAATTAATTGATGCCAGCAAACTAAAATATTTCTTTAAGCTCATAGTTTTCTTTCAGATAATTTGCACATTACATTATCCACTCTCCCAATATCTATTACATATGTTATTGTTTTGCATATTAATACATAAAGATACCTGCTTCAGTACTTAATTTTCAGCAGCAAAATAATTCAAAACAAAATCCTTTGTCCTTATAGCATTTCACTACACTGAAAGAAATATACAGCATTGCAATAAAAAAAAAAAGGTATCACTTCTACTTATGCTTCATCTTATATCTTGAATCTATTCTCGTATCTTGAATCAGTGCTTTCTCCCAGTTAAAGCTATTTGAGCATGGCTGCTTTGTTAGGCAGGATTTTTTTCCAGGCTTCCTTTTTCAGTTGCTTTCCAAAGGTGCAAAAATAATCCTGTCACAACAGAGAAGAAGAGCTTATAAAGATGCTTTAAAAACCTTATCACCAGGAAACAGTGCACAGTGTATTGTATAATATAGTGTCTTAAAATACTTCTGCTTACCTCCTCATTGATGCTGCTACAATATTTACATAACACTGCTAACTAATTCTTCATTATGTAGGTTATTTATCCTTTTTGTTGAAGACTGTCTTCCCAGCACCTTTCATATGATGGAATGGAGGCCTTGTTTTTATTTCTTCCTCCTGCTTAGCTGCAATGAATCTCTTCTCAGTCCTGGGGCTGCATTGATGGGTCAGGATTCGTGTTTACTGCTCCCCGGGGTGAGGGGCGAAGACGAGGAGGAGGAGACGTGTGGCAGAGACTCGGCCGGCCATCAAGGCAGGTTGTTGATGTTTTCAGGATGGGTTATTTCAGAACCAGGAAAAAATTAAAAAAGGGAAAGTAATAAAATAAAGGATCTGTTTTGGTTCAGAGGAATAGTTGTCCTGGGAGGAAAAAGTAAAAGTAGAAACGAATATTTTAGAGACTACTTCAGGAGAAAGACATTTTTAGTGCAAGATATCTCAGAGGTTAGGGAAAATTATTTGAAGTATTAAATATTTTCAAGACTCTCGGTGTTGAATACATTTTTAAACCCTAGGCTAGACTGTTTTGTTAACTTTGCATGTTGAAGAGTTGATTCAAATCAGAAAAAAAAATCATATTTCTGTGTGATTGAGGAGCGCTCCAAGGCTAAGACGCTTGTAGCACACTTTACCTAGTTTCAATGTCAAGGTCAATCCAGATGGAAAGGGTCTGTGAGTTCCCTCTTCAGCACTTCAACACTCCGTGAAACCTGGTTGCCCATTAATCTTCTTGCATGTGTCTGCTAGTATAGCACAGAACCTCAGGCCGAGATCACCCAGCTTCCAACAGAGTTGTCAGCCCCAATCCACATGTAAGTCACCTCACCAAACAGCAACCAAAATGTCTTGGCTCATACTCACACCCTAAGTTGGAACTTAAATACACTGCTTCTTAAATATGCTACTCTTCCAGCAGCCGGGAAAATGAAACCTACAGGTCACTTCCAAGCTAGATTTTTTTTTCCATGTGATTTCTACTAATTCCCCCAAGAAACCCCAAAGGTTGACGTTTATAGCTATGAAGTTGCTAAATTGCCTTAGATTTGCTAGAAGAGGGGAACAAACCCTGGTTAACAGTGTTTTCACTTTTTTCTTTGTTTTTTGTTTTCTCGCGGTTCAAGCAAAAAGGATGTAAAATTTTAGAGGTTCTATAAATCTGTAGATCCTGTAGATTTTTCTTTGTGTGCTAAACCTGACTGTGTATATACAATAGCCACACACCTATGTTCTCACCAAGAAAAACAATAAAATCAGAATCATTCTGTCAAATATATGCTGTAATTCTTCCAAAACTAAACTATACTGTAATTTAATCAGCAAATTAAATTCTTAATGTACATATCTAAATAGCTACATATTAGAGTTATGTGATAGGTAAAGCTTTGAGCATATCTTGTGAAATAGAAAACCTTTCTCGTTTCTTACAGAAATAATAGACAAATATTTGTTGACTAGTTAAAAAACTCCACCAAACTGGGTTTTTGTAAATCTGTCTCTCCATGACACTATGAGTCAGAGTTTAAGTTCTCTATATGCTGAGGATAAAACCAACTTCACAGAAAGATGATGACTTCCCAAGGTCACTCAACCCATAAATGAGCTCAGATTCCGTTCTAATTCCAGCCTCAGTGTTATTTCCACTACTTGCTGCTGCAACTCTTCATTTGAAAATTTAATCATAAAGAATACTACATCATTAATCTACAAACAGGTTTTCTTTCTACCCCGCAAAATCTGCTGAGTACAAAATGCTTTCCTGTGTTAAATTGCATAACCTTGGGCAGGGTTAGGATAAGGTTTGATCTATTGAAAATGGTCTGATTAAAAACCTAAATCAAAATATAGGACTAAGAATATGAAAAGCAAAAGTTCATTTCCAAGCTCATGGTAAGTTCTGTTTTCAGCATGAATGTTGCTAGATGATTTATAATGGGTATTTTTCAAATTACTTTATTATAATAAAAATACTTGATTATACTCAGTAACTCTATATAACCATATTTTAAACCACTTTGAGAGGATGAACATGATTTAAAACTATTTCTACTAATTTCTGCCTGATGTAGAGGACTTAAACAGATGCATTAAGGACATTTAATGAACTTCACAAGGATAAAACTTAGAGTACTTTCTTTAATGCTAGATTCTAAATCTCCTACAACACTAGTTTAAAAGTATATTAATGATATTTTTAAAAATCTAAGTAGGTTTAACATGTTTGGTATTTCATATTTTGTTTACTTATAATGCAAAAGAGCTTTTTGTCACTCATAAAGTTTTGGTAAACTGTAGATCAGAAGTCTTTTTTTTTTTTTTGAGACAGAGTCTCAAGCTGTCACCCTGGATAGAGTGCTGTGGCATCACAGCTCACAGCAACCTCCAATTCCTGGGCTCAAGCGAGTCTCTTGCCTCCACCTCCCAAGTAGCTGGGACTACAGGAGCCCGCCACAATGCCCGGCCATTTTTTGGTTGCAGCCGTCATTGTTGTTTGGCAGGCCCAGGCTGGATTCGAACCCGCCAACTCAAGTGTACGTGGCTGGCACCTTAGCTGCTTGAGCTACAGGTGCCAAGCCCAGAAGTCATTTTTATGATCCTGCAAATAGCAGTACTTATTATTCTACTAAGTGTGTTTAGTAAGTGTTAAATAAGAATGTTCCATAGTTTACATGTAACACATTAGTTTAACTTCTGGACCAAGGAATGTTATTCCATAAGTGCTGTTGAACAATGGCATAGAACAGAATGATTACTATTCCGTTAAAAATAATATTGATGACAGCTAATATTGCAGAGATCAGCCATTTCAGGTACAGTGTATTCATCTCTGGAGCTTTGTTTTTTATGTGATTTAAATTGTAATATGAATAAACGTTATGCATTCTCTGTTTCCAATCATTTATTGTTATTTTTCTTTGTTTACAAAGAAAGATGAAGATAGAACAGGAAGAGGAGGTGACAAATGGATTTGTTTGAAACTTAAGGCTAACCATTTTCTGTATCTTGTCAATTGCTTCAATCGGCAGGTAGATTATTTTCATTTTTCTCATTTTCATAACTTACTTCTTGGCTACTGTAGCTGATCCAAGTTTCCATTTGTTTTTTGGTAAAAAATCTTTGGCCTTTTTTATGCTAGCAACTTGGTTTAGACACAGACTATAGTCCCTCGATAATCTCCCCAATAGCTTTTGTGGTTATAAAGTGCCTCCTGAATTTTACTATTTTTACAGATGTGCTCATTTGATCCTCAAAGTATTTGAAAGGTTTGTGTGACTTACACAAGTGCTACTGTTGAACCGCAGTCCTTACTGTAGGGCTCTGTATCATCCAGTGGGGAAGAGGAACCCTTTTAGACACACATATAGTGATATGTAAACGAAAATAAATAACTAGACTAAATCCTCCTCAGGGAACTGTGGGAAGACAAAAGGAACAAATGTGCAAATGGCTTAGAATTAAGAAACATCCCTAAGGCTGACTGCTGACTTCTGGGAAATAAATCCTTTCAGTCTTTTGAAGGCTATTCTACTCCCCTGGACGCATCAGTCTCTAAATTTTGGGAGCTTTGACTTCTTTTTCTATAACGCAAATAATGGTTAAAGTACCTAAATCCTCTTCATGGTACCTCTGTTTTTCTTAGTCTCTCTAACACTCCTGAGCAATATGGCATTCCACATATTAAATTAGCAATAGGTTATTAAATATTATATGTCTGATTCCCTTAAGTACTAAGTTTGACAGGTGATATCTCTGACATTTCACTTCGACACTTTTTAATTTTATTGTGAAGGTACATCCTCATTCTCTCAAACACACATTTTGGCTTGCGATTATCTTTCAAAACATTTTAGAGTAATTTTTGTGAAATTAGGCATAACTCAAAACTTCATGTTATTTTGAAATATGTGTTTCATTATAGAAGTAATGCAGCTAAGAAAGCTCAAAGTATCAATGAAGTATTAGGAAGGATGTGGTTAATTAATACACAGTACATCGTGGTTTGAGAAGTTCTGTTCTGGCGGTGTTAATCTTTAAAATGAGCCATGTGGGCTGCCTGAGACCAAGGTGGATGATGATGAGCTGAAAGCACCATGGAAGTTATTCTGATGCAGGACAAAGCAGCTCTACAACCGCTGCCTTGGCCCTGGCGGTGCTGATGCTGTGGCCGATGGAGAAACCAGCTTGAGAAAGGGCTGGACCTGTGAGGAAGGGCCACGCCTTGCTGTCTGCTCCACGTGCAAATCTGATTGGTCAACATCATGTCAGTCTCCAGGGACCGGGTCTTCATTGGACAGCTGGCTGTAACTGCCCCTAAGAAGTTCCAGCAAAACAAGTCCCTGGGACTATATAAACCCCTGAGCAGACAGCTCAGAGGCAGACTTCAGCAGGACTTCAAAGAGAGAACAGCTAAGAAGCAGACCTTGGCGGGACCTCGGAGAGGGAACAGGAAGAGCTGCCTGTTTCCCTCCAGAAGCAGACCTTGGCTAGAACTCGGAGAGAGAACAGGAAGAGTTGCCTGTTCCCTTCCAGAAGCAGACCTCGGCTAGACCTCGGAGAGGGAACAGGAAGAGCTGCCTGTTCCCCTCCAGAAGCAGACCTCGGCTAGAACCTGGAGAGGGAACAGGAAGAGCTGCCTGTACCCCTCCAGAAGCAGACCTCGGCTAGAACCCAGAGAGGGAACAGGAAGAGCTGCCTGTTCCCCTCCAGAGCAGACCTCGGCTGAACCTCAGAGAGGGAGCAGGAGAGTTTGCTCCCCTCCTGGGTCCTCTTGCCTGGAGGTTTAGTTCTTCCTCTACTTATAATTCTTTGCTGTAAATAAATCCTAACTTACCACCACTATTGTGGTCCATCGATTCCTTCTTCGAATCGCCGAGACCAAGAGCCTGAAATTCCGGTATCAATTCCATATCAGACTATGAGTGAATTAGCAGCAAGGTTTGACGTTATGATTCCAACAATATTGGACCCTTTGAAACAAATCAGCAAGGTAAAGATTCTGGATAAATAGATTCAACATGAATTAAATGGGTGCCAGGAGAGAAAATATCTCAAAGGTTGCTTTTCTTTGTTGTCACAAAATAAAGGTGAACTATTTCTACATCGCAATGTTATATGTGATGAAAAATGGATTCTTTTTGACAATTGTAAGCATTCAGTATAGTGGTTGGATAAAAATGAAGTGCCAAAACACAGACCAAAACTGAATATTCAGCAGAAACGGCTCCTGGTGTCTGTTTGGTGGTCCAGGGCTGGTATTGTCCACTGAAGCTTCATGAAACCTGGTCAACCAATTACAGCAGGTGTCTACTGCAACCAGTTGGATGAAATGATGACCAAGCTTGTGATTAAGCAGCTGAGATTGGTCAATAGAGACAGATAAATCCTCTTGCAAGACAATGTTCAACCACATGTCACACAAACAGCACTGTTCAAACCATAGAAGCTGGATTTGGAAACTCTGTCATCCACTCTGATCATCTGGCTTTGTACCAACTGACACTTCTTCCAGGCTTCGAACCACTTCTTACAAGGAAAAATATTTAATTCTCAACAAGCTGTGGAAAATGTCTTTCATGATTTCATCCCCACTCACTCCTGAGGCTTCTTCACTGCTGGCATACACAAGCTACCATTAAGGTGGCAAAACTGTGCCAATAGCTTAGGAGCAAACTTTGATTAATTGTACTGCTTTTCATTTCAGATATAATAAACTAAACTTTTGATTTGAAAAAGTCATGTCATATTTAATGACTTGGAGTTTGTCAGTTTCATTACTCTAGTAGAAATAATATAGACAGGACTCTTCTGACAAGTGACTTTGTCTCCAGGGCTCCTTCATGACCTTGTTGAAACGTCCTCCTAATTCTTTTGAGGGAGACCTCCAATTCATATCTGAGATAAAACCTATTTAGTTGACCACCTAGAGTATACATGAGGATCACTGGATTCCAGGTCTTACTGGCTGCAAAGAAAATGAGGATTGGAGCTCATGATCCTGGGGTTAAAAGCTCTCTATGATCTCAATCTCTTCTCAATGGGAAATGAAGGCAATAATATAAGTGAAATTTCTGCAGAATCCAGGGACATTAGTGATCCAATTGGGTAGACAAAACCAGAGAAGTGATGGATATTTCAACTTGTGAAGTAATGTTAATCTAAAAGTAGTTTATGCTTCTCTAAAGGCCAACAGTTTACAGATAAAACAGAGAAGAAACAACATAAAAATAGTTAAACACTGCCTTCCCAGAAACATGCACGTGTGCACATGCGCAGGACCTATTGAATTAAGGAAACACACCTTCCTTTCTTGATTTGAGAATCTCCTCTCGCTTCTCTTCCATTCCTCTCCTGCTCTGGGTTTAGTGGAGAAAGGCTACCTTTATTACAGGTGGCTTTTCTTCAGATGGAGCCACCACTGTGGCTCACCATGTGGTCTTTGTCTTCTTATTTTTTAAATCAACTTGATAGAGTTTGATTTTCTACTACTTAGACTTTAGGGGAGCCTAAAAAGTGTTTTCTTTCCTCATTCACAGATATCCCTAGTAAGCTTTACTTGCCAGCTCTCCAGATATCTATGGATAGCTCTGAATATAAGTAATTTAGACTCTCAAGCCAGGAGCCAGAAACTTGATGAAAGACATACTTAAAGAACTGCTCAGCGGGCTTTCGAAGATGTTTGACTGGGACTCAGGAGAAATTATGTGGATGCAGATTCAAGAATCGTCTACATTTAAAATAATAACTGAATAATCAGAAGAGATGCATTCAATGAGGGAGGTGAGGTAGAAAGAATTAAGGATCAAGACTGGATCTTAGAAAGTGCCTGCAGCTCCCCAAGTTTTCTCTTCCCTCCTCACTTTGCTGCAGCTCACAGACTCGGCCTTCTCTGCAGGGTATTTTCCACCACTCCAGCTCTTGGAGTTCTGGTCTCATTTTCTTTGCTTCTTTTGAAAATAAGTCTCTAAGCTCTTATCTTCTTAGGCCACTATCGTAAACTGCAGACACATAGAGAAATACACACACCTGAACACAAGCAGAAATGCACATGTGAGGAAATAAAAAAAAAAAAAGAAAGAAAGAAACTCTTAGCATTAAATGCAGGTTTTAAATCTCTAATTTAACAGATAGGGTAAATGAACATCTGATTATCATCCTTTAGCTTTATGCTTTCATTTGTCCTGGAGATAAAAGCCTGTTACACTTTCCTTCCTGCCTTCTCTGTTCTCTTCACCTTTCTTGAGAAGACATATCAGCCAGCATAGTATTTGTCAAACGTTTCTTCCATGATCCACAGTAAGAAACACATTTGTGTCATTACCCAGTGATCACACAGCTGAATATGTATGGGTTGAGTTAATTTCTAATGTTTCTACAACAAATGATGTGATTTACTCTTCTACCTGTTCATTTTTATTTGTTTGCTTTCTGTTACTATAATTTACACTGTTTTGTATCTCACAAATAAAAGCCATTTATTTCTCATGGTACTGGAGACTGGGAAGTCTAAGATCAAGGTGCCAGCAGATTTTGTATCTTGTGAGAACCCGCTTTCTGGCCAATGGTTAGATTGCACCTCTTGCTGCTTACTTAACATGGTGGAAGGAGCAAGGGGCCTCAGTACAACAAGGGGCCTCTGGGACCTCATGTACAATACTAATCCCGTTCAGAAAGGCTCTGCCCTTTTGAGCTAATCACCTTCAAATGATGCCACCTGCCTATAGCAACATCGGTGATTAGAGGGGAAAAATATCTATGTGAATTTGAGGGGGACACAAACATATAGACTGTAGTCCCATCCTATCTAAAAGCCAAACCTCTATAATACATACTTATTCCTCTTCAATACTTGCTTTCCCTTAGCATTTATCATGATCTAATTCTATAAATCGAAGATACCTATTGTTTTTATTATCTGTCTCTTCACTGGGGTATATATGGTGGGAGAACAGGTGCAAAAGACAAGAGTATTTTGGGGAGAAAAACTTATAAGCGAAGAATTGCAAAGCAAACATTGCTCCACGGCTCTTATTTCCCCAGAGGAAGTGTGGCTGCGCCAGGTATGACTGGACTACACGGCCTAAAGCAGGTGTGTTGCAGAGAGGACACACATCCCCATAACTCCACCTAACACATTAATAGGAACCAGGAGGGAAAACAATTCTGCACGTAACAAGGGAAACTTCTAACCAGGCATGTAGACTTCTAGCTTTCCCTTAAAACCTAGGAAGAGTCATTGATGATTTCAAGAAAGGGAAAAAATAAAAATAAAAAAAAAAAACATGATCACACTTGCTCTTTACAAAGCATGCTTTATTATAGTGTGAAGAAGTCAGTCAGATTAGCCCATATAATACCAGCAGTTCCTTTGCCACGCTACCTTCTGAGAAAGTGGCTAAAGCCGTCTCTAGGTTAAGGAATCTGACTGGTCAAGACCTCCGTAAATCTCTGTTAGTTCAGGAAGACACTTGACCACACTGGCTGTGAGGAAGATGGGCTCGAGAGTTGGCCCAGAAGGTGATCATGTGCCAGACAGTGAGCGTGTGGATAACAGTATGATTTTTTTCTACTGTTCTCCTATTTTAAAAAGTATAGTAGATAAATATGAAAAACTTCTTTTTATTTTGTAACTCTAAAGAATCTAATTCAAAATGTTTGGATTGGTATGATTGAAACCAAATCATAATTGGGATGAGTTTCTTTTTATAAGATCGTCGTAGAACATGATTCCTTTCTACAAGGAATTTAAAGTATGAAAATATGGTAAAACATTTTCTTTTTCTTATATAAATTGGGAATGTTATTAAAATTTTGGCTGTCTTAAATTTTCTCTTTTCTAGATCAACAGTACTCATCAGAGATAGAATGTGAGACACAAATACATACATGATTTAAGATTTTCTTGCATATGTGATGGAAAATAATTTTTTATTTTTCTTATTTGTAATAATTAAGATTCAAAATCATTATTCATATTATAATATAACATATTTTAAATAGTACCATTTCATCATACTATGTACAGTCAGTATAAATAATTACTAAATGAAGCATTTTCCACTTTTTTAAATAAGTCTTCAAATCTATTGTGCAAGTTATATTTACAGCCCATTTCAATTTATAGTAGTTACATTTCAAGTGCTCAATACCTTTACATGGCTGGTTGTTACCAAATCAGGCAGCACCTTTTCAGGTAGTTTTCGAGAGAAAATATTGATAAAACAAGGGCAGACGCAGGTACTGAGAACTGTACCTACTTCCAGATAAACTATTTTACATTGATCTAAAATTAAATCCTCACAAAAACACATGAGGCAGTTCTTAATACTGTCATAGTTCAGATGAACAAATTGCCACTCAAAGGTCTAAGAAACTTTCAAAAGTTATCCAGCTAATCAGTTTATCCTGCCCCTACCTGTCCTTTTTGCATCCCTCTTTTCTTCCTCAAACCAGGTGTCTTTTCTAAATTTTTCATTATTCATAAATGCTTAAACCATACTATATGTTACCAAATGCCTAAACTATTAACTAAAAAGTTAAGAAAAGAAAGTGATAAATGTGCTCACTTTCTTTATAGTTTTGAAGAAGATGTACATATAACCATATCACTAGGAATGAAATTTCAAATCCACTGATTTATAAATTTCACATAAATCATACGTGTTAATTCTCTAAAACGATACCTGAAGCTGGGGCTTGTCAGTTTCTGTCATTTATCAAATCTGTCTTTTTACACTACACACTGTGAATGTCTTGGTCATGGCTGTGAAGGGCATGTGGATATGACAGTGTCAAGGTCTGACGTGACTGAAGAAAATGTTTGTTCTGATTTGTTGTGCATGAAAAATTCTAATCCCATAACATGTCGGCCTGTATTTACAAGCCATTGCAAATTTACACTCTGCATATTTTGATCACAGCTAATTCTGACATGGTCTAATGTGAACTTACCCATGTAGTATTAGGAAGATGAAAAGGAAATTATTGCACTTATTTTGTTGTCTGAATTTGATATATACTACTAATTATGGAACTGTTTTATTTTGATAACCTTTGATAACTTTTGATAAAGTTTCAGTTTACTGCTGAAAACAAAGTTGTTTTTAAGAGTTCACAAAATGTTTTATGCTCTATTTGATTGAAAGGTAAGAAAATAATTTCTTCTGAAACTAGGAGAAAGTATAAAATCCTAGATACTACAATTATAAAAAAATGGATTATAGAAAAAAGCTATTTTTGAAATAGAGATTAATTTCATTCTCAGTAAAATAGTGCCACAATACAGGTGAAGAGAATTTCATGAAAATAATCTGTCAAATAAACAAAATGTTTAAAAGTTTTATCTTTCTATGATTTCAGCAAAACTGGAATGAGGTATAGCAAATTAGATAAGAAATTAAAGAAAAACCAAAAAGGAAGACTTTTACTTTTGATAACTTAGTAAATCGCTGACTGATTAAAAATAATATATCTGTACTGATAAGCTAGAAGTTCACTTTTTAAAAAAAGACTACAGATTTTTTTACTTTGTTTTTCATTTTTATATTTTGAGTTTTATTATTTAAATATGTTTAAAGTATTGGGACAAAGTTAACTATAAACAGTATGGTTCCTTGATTCCCTAATAAAAATCCAGGAGACTCAGTCTGAAGACTTGGGCCTGAAATGGTCCACTGCCGTGAGCCAGTGTTTGTCATGAAAATAAGGCAACACAAGAATTCTTATAACTAAAAGTTTGTTTTGTATAAAATCTGTGTTTTTCAAGTCAAATCTTAAACTGAAATAGAGGAATATATGAAAGTGTTAACTTAAATAACATTTTCATGTAAGTTTAAATTTAAAATAGTTACTTAATAGAAAGTAATCCAAAGAGAACAAGGACGGTGTTTCTATAAATTTTTTAATTATCATTATGCATATCATAGTAGCCACAGCCTCATTATTCAGTTAATGTCTACATTTTATTTTGGCTTATGTTTATGAGAAAATCCAGACTCACATAGAAAATTTGATTCTAAATGTAATAGTTTTGAATGACATGCCTTGCAATCTCATGACACACTTTAATTTAACTGATTTACAAGCATGACAGAGGATTCAGAGAAAATTATTATTTCAAAGTTCAAATCTGTTAAATGCATAAGGTATGAAGTCTGAATGACCTGGGAGTAGAGTTCTAACTTCCTCATTTGCTATTTGACCTTGACTTCATTAAAATGTTTTCCTGAGATGCAAATTAAGAATACTAATCATCTTTACCTCATAAGATATTAAGTGATATGATATGTACAAAAATCACTTACAAATGGATTAGCTTAAAGTAGAAATAATAGCAGGGTTCATTTTGAAAGAACATGGATAAATGGATTTAAGTTGAAATCTTTTTAATAAAATATTCACTTGTGTTACATTTTAAAATTCGGATAACTTATGCAGATTTTTATTAAATTGTTCCTCAAAATTTCAAAACAAATGCCTTCTGCTTGTGCCAAGTGATTTGAAAATTAACAAACATCCTTATATACTGACATATCATGTAAAAACAAGCGAATGGGAGCTCCAAAATATTTTTTTCTCTGTCCAGTTGAATAGTAAAGATTTTAGGCATGTCAGCCTATAAACTAATTGTCAAATAACTTGTACGCACATTCCTCTCTTAGTTTTATTTTCAGACAGTGTACTAATTATATTTTCGTAGCTGTCTGTTAATGTAATTTAATTGTTACAATATAATAGAATGTCATTTAATAAGTGCATTTTCAGCATCAGATTCAAATTGTGTTTGCATAAATTTTCGATAACATTAAGCTGTTTCATTTGTTCTCAAAGAATTTGAAAGCCTATTTTTATGCTCACTTTGTTTTGTTTCATGATGTTGTAACTTGGCAGAGATTATAAAACTCTTTTCAAAATTTCAGTGCATAAACACATTGAGGATCTGAGTAATTTTCATTGCAATAAAAATGAACCCAACAAAAATAACTTGTCTTTAACTTTCTTGTCATATTTTCTTGTCTTTAAACTTCTAGAGATGTTATTGAACAAATTTCTGGCATAATGTTTTATTCTCATTATGTTTTTGTTAATGTGGATGACATCAATTGAATAATGTTACTAACATATTACAGCATGTTTTTCACCTTAAACCAATCTTATCACCAGACTTTTTGCATTTTTTTTTATTTTTTTACCAATAATTTTAAGAGTAGTTCTACTACATTTAAAAAAATTAACAATTATAAAGATTCATAAGAACATGAAGCCTTTAATAATACTATCATAAAACTATTTTAATATTATGTGTATTATTCAGAGTTCTCCAAAGAAAGAGAACTAAGAGGATATATATACACATATACGTGTATGTGTACGTGTATATCAGGTTCATGCATGTGGGTATGTGTACATATATAGAGAAAGAGAGAGAGATTTCATACAAAGAATGAGATCGGACAATTATAGAAACTGACCAGTCAGTCCCAAGATCTGCAGGATGAGTCAGCAAGTTAGAGATCACTGAGAGCCATGCTGTAGTTCAATCTGAAGTCTGGAACTCTTGAGACCAGAAAGATCTAATCCTACAGTTTGGGATAGGCCTTAAACTGATTAAATGAGGTACACTTCACATTAGAGAGGGCAATCTCCTTTACTCAGTCTACTAATTAATGTTAATTTCATCCAAAAAATACACTCACAGAACTACCCAGAAAAATATGTGACCAAAGATCTGGGCACCCTGTGGCCCAGTCAAGTTGACAGATTAATTAGACATCATGCCATGTCATATGTAGAATTTGTTATACCATTATTTGCCAGTCTGCAGAAAAATATTGCCCCATGATTGAGACAGCACCATTAGATATATCTGAGCCTTGAGCCTTGCCTAGTATTAAATTGAATGCAAAAATTTTCACACATGCTATGATAATGATCTCCTTTTTGCCATTTATAATTCTTAGCAATATACAGAAAAAATATTCAGACCTTGAATATATATATATATATATATATATATATATTTTTTTTTTTTATAGACAGTGTCTCCCTTTGTCACCCTCAGTAGAGTGCCGTGGTGTCACAGCTCACACCAACCTCCAGCTCTTGGGCTTAGGCAATTCCCTTGCATCAGCCTCCCCTAGCTGGGACTACAGACACTCACCACAATGCCCGGCTATTTTTTTGTTGCAGTTTGGACGGGGCCGGGTTTGAACCCGCCACCCTCAGTCTATGGGCCAGTGCCCTACTCACTGAGCCACAGGTGCCACACATAGACCTTGAATATTTTTTGTACAGTATAGCATTACATTACAATGATTTAATAAAAAAATTTAAACATAGGCATTGAGATGACAGAACAAGATTTTTTTGATATACACAAAACATGAGTTAACCTAGCAAAACAATTTAATTGGTGGTCTCTGATCTTTTAAATTCAACATATAACATCTTTGGCATTTTGTGTTGTTTTAATCTATAGTTAAAATTATCTTTTATTAAATTTTTATTAAATTTTTGGTTAGGCGTGGTGGCTCACACCTATAATCCTAGCACCCTTGGTGGCCAAGGCAGAAGGTTTGCTTGAGTTCAGGAGTTCAAGATCAGCCTGAGTAAACATGAGATCCCATCTCTACTAGAAATAGGGAAATTAGTCAGATATAGTGGTAATTGCCTGTAGTCCCAGCTACTTGGAAGGATGAGGCAAGAGGATCATCAGCTGAGCCCAAGAGTTTGAGTTTGCTGTGAGCCATGATGACATCACAGCAATCTAACAAGAGTGACAGAGCAAGACTATGTTTCAAAAAAATATTTTTTTTACTAAATGTTTTCAGAATCTAAGTCTTCTCTGTACTAAGCCCCAGCAGCCACTTTTTGCTCATATTTATGGCTCACATTATTATAATTACTCAAGTAGCATGTAAAAATCAAATGTCTAAAATTCACTGTAAACTCTCCATAAAGCCAATTGAAAAGAAAGAATTTTTACAATTGGAAAAAAATAATAAGTATATTCTAGATTCTGAGAAGAATTTATACAGTTTTTCATTGACAGTTTGGGAATAAGAATCAGTGCCTATCTGATTGCTCTATTTTTATCTATTCCCTATTTTTATTCCAGTAGTTGGTTTTCTGGGTGTGTTTGGTAAAATGATTGTGCCAATTCTACTGCCATATGGGAGCCCTCTCTGCCCATTAACTTTCTGGCTTTATACCCTATCCTGGCAAGCAAATTGCCTCATGACATGTGTGCATTTTGCAATTTTAGTGTCCTTCAAAAGCACATCAACAGAAGCAATTTTTTTTTTTTTTTTGGTCTCAGGCCTTTAAGAAGAAGAAGAATATAAATACTATTCCTGCCTGCCCACAACTTTTTTGGACCTTGATTCCTACCTACAATCTACTAATAGGTATGAGCCACTGAGACTTTCAATCTAGAAGGTCTAATTGCATTTTACTTAGAAACAAATCCTTTTGACATCTAAACCCAGAGACAGAGCTGTTAATCTCTAACTTGAATAAATACATACGAGCTGTCATTGTACAGCACACAAACAAGGCACAACAACAATAAGGAATGTCACTCAGGAAGCCACCTCCACATGTTGACACAAACATAGCTATGACACATTGATATACCAAGGTTATGAAACCTCAGTGAGTTGTTTGTACAGTGATGCCAACATAAGCATATGGTGGCAAGTTCATGCACTTAATTGTCGGAGATCGTATGACAGCTCTAATGGTTATTCCAGGAAAAGAGTTACAAAATGGCTTTGAAGGACAATAAAAGTGCTGGCATCGTACATAGCTTCCCAAGGGGAGTACCTAGGAGATGACCACAGTGATATTCATTAATGAGGTATGCAGCAATTTTTCTAGGATGAGTTTGCGAACTTAATTGTGAGACCTCATATGCAAAATTCTATATGTTTTTACCTGTATACATATTTACTATGTAGAATGTCTATACCTTTCATCTGAGCCTTGACAATGATCTTCATCTCAAATAGACTGAAGCTGCTATACCATTAGATGATGTTTTATCAATCACCTTCTATATTATGGTTCTTCGAAATAAACACACACACCCAAAACACACACATACACAGAAGGGTCTGAAAAGGGTTCATGGAAACTGAGTGTTATGAAAAAACTATGGGAGGATTTCATAGTTTTTTTGCACCAACATAAACTCTCAGTAACTTGTCATAACACATCTGAACAGGATCTAGTTTGAGGTACTAAGAAGGACAAAACTTCAGTTTGAAAAGAGCCCCTGTCAGAGGAATATGAATTCTGCAAAAATGCAAGCAAAAGCGACCATCAAGTTTATGGTGAAGCTTGGATGGGAGAATAGTAAAATCACTGTAGCTTTATGAAAAGTTTATGGAGACAATGTCCCCAAAGAAATCACCAGTTTACAAATAGATATCTCTTTTTAAAAAGGGATGATATGATGTTGAAAATGAAGCCTGCAGTATCAGACCTTCCACGTCAGTTTGCAAGGAAAATATTCATCTTGTTCATGACCTAATTGAAGAGGAGGTTGGCTTATACAATTCTGAGTGAAAAATTAAGGGTGCATAAACTTATAATTTGAGGAACTCCAAAACTGGTGGACCCAGATTGCAGAAAACAGAAAAGCTTTCAATGGAAATTTTAAATAAGCAACATCAAGATCCTGGTGCATTTCTTTGAAGAATTAGAACAGGAGATGAAAAATGGCTCTACCAATATGATTCTGGGGCAAAACACAATCAAAGGCAATGTCTACCAATAAATGGAAGTGGGGCAGTCAAAGCAAAAGAAGACCAATTAAGAGCAAATGTCAGGGAAATGGTTTTTTGAAATGCTCAAAACATTTTGCTTCTGGACTTTTTGGAGGGCAAAAAAGCAATAAAATCTGCTTATTCTGAGAGTATTTTGAAAAAGTTACCCAATGCTTTAGTAGAAAAATACCCAGGAAAGCTTCACCAGAGAGTCCTTCAATGTGACAATGCTCCTGATCCTTTCTCTCATTAAACAGAGGGAATTTTGTATGACTTTTGGTGGAAAATCATTAGGTATCTACCTTTCAGTCCTGATTTGGCTCTTCTGATTTCTTTTTGTTTCCTTACCTTAAAATACCCTTAAAGGGCATCTATTTGTCTTTTGTTATTAGTGTAAAAAAGACTGCATTGGCATGGTTAAATTCCCAGGACCCTCAGTTCTTTAGGCATGGGCTAACTAGCTGGCACCATTGCTTACAAAAGTGTATTCAACATCTACACTCCCATGTTTATTTCAGTACGATTTACAGTAGCAAAGATATGGAGTCAACCTAGGTGTCTAACAACAGATAAATTGATAAAGAAAATGTGGTATATGTGCACAATGGGATACTATTCAGCCTTAAAAAACACTGAAATCCTGTCATTGCAGCAACATGTCAATATATGAAATATACACTTATTCACTTCATATATAGACATGCGTATTAAGACACATATACCTGTATGTATACATATGCATATTAAGTTACATAAGACAAGAACAGAATGTTAAACAATATTTTTTTTCACTCCTATGTGGAACTTATAAAAAAAGGCAGATTTCCTAAAAGTAAAATGTAAAAGAGAGAACACTGAAGGCTGAAAATGGTAGGAGAAAGAAGGCAATAGGGAGAGATTTGTTACAATTACAGCTACATGGGAGGAATAATTTTTAGTGTTCTATATCACTGCAGGATGACTACAGGTAATAATAGGTAGCACAGTTTTAAATAGCTAGGAGGTTATTGAATGTTTCCATTACAAAAAAAAAATGTGATGAATGTTTAAGATGATGGATATACTAATTACTCTGGGATGATAACTATACATTATATGTTTGGAAACATCACTGTGTACCCCTAAGTATGTGTCATTATACATCAGTTAAAACAGTTTAATAATAAAAGGATCTCACACTTAATGGAGCTTATGGTGAGAAATGAAGTTTGTAGCTTTTAATTTTATATTTTAATTCTATTTTCCCATGAACTTTTTGACATCCCCTCTTGTGTATACATGTGTGTGTGTGTCCTATTGGTTCTGTTTCTCTGTAAAACCCTGAAATATACATATATAGACATAGACATAGAGAATTACACGTGTGTATGTATGTGTATGTACATTTATATATAGTAATACTCAGCATATACCAATAACAAAAGATGAACACAAGTCATGTTGAGTACCTCTTGTAATTACACAACTCAAACATGACTTAATTATTAAAAATTTAATACAGTTTTTCCTTTCTTAAAATATGTATACATTTTTCCAGTGCCCTCTATGTGTATATAGATATACAGAGAGATTTTTGTCAATTGGCTCATGCTATTATGGGGGCCACCACGTCTGAAATTCACAGGGCAGGCTGGTAGATGGGATATTTCAGAGTTGACATGGCCATCTTGACCCCAGAGACAATGTAGATGCAGAATTCCTACTATTTTCAAGGACCTCAGTCTTTTTCTGAAGGCCTTCAATTGATTGGATAAGACCCACCCATATTATGGGGGTAATTAGCTTTACTTAGTCTACTTACTTAAATGTTAATCCCATCAAAAAATGCATTTACAGTAATATTCTAAACTGATGTTTGACCAAAAATTGAGTATCAGGGCCTAACAAATAGACACATAGAACTAAACGTCTCACCTTCTACACACAAGGAAACCCTCTGGCCCTTCTCTTTTGATACCAGAATGGACTCATTCATAGTAAATATTCAATAAATGTTATCTTCATATTTGTATTTCAGCCTGTTCTTCAGCTTCAGATCTGAGAGCTTTTACCTACCATACCTAAGCCACAAGTAGAATGGTTTGCAGTTTCTTTATACTAACTCTCCTCAGAAAGTTTGTCTTATTCAAGAAGAATAAGATTATGCTATAAAATCAGTTCTCCCACATTCATAGGTAACATCAATAAGGACAGACAAGTTAAAGGATAAGGAGACAAAAAGAACAAAACAAACAAAAACAACAACAAAACCCACACCTACAATGAAAAAGAGCAGCAGAAAGAGAAAAAAAAAGAGATGGGATTTAGAGGTAAATCGTTGCCCTCCAAGTTACTGATGGATTTGCTTCTTAAGATAGGACAAAGCTGTAGTATCTTATAGACTTAGTTTTGCAAAAATTTATACTGCCTAAATTTAAACTGGCTCATCACTATTGTTGAAAATTTTTATCTTTAATTTGCTGTTCATTCTTTTTTTTTTTTTTTTTTTTTTGGCTGGGACTGGGTTTGAACCCGCCACCACCATCATATGGGGCCAGCACCCTACTCCTTTGAGCCACAGACACCACCCTGCTGTTCACGCTTTATGAAAATAATTCTTAGGGCCGTAATGGAGGCTAGGAAGGAGGGAAACTACAGTTGAAACCATTTTCTCTCAAGATGAAAATATATTGTCTTTAGAGGATCTCACCCTGGTTCCTAGAGGAAAATATCTGCTGTAATAAGTATTATGGAAAAAGGTATTTCATATCCTCAGACATGATATGATGACTGAAAGCTCTTCCTTAAAAAATTACAGGATTATTTATAGTTGGAAAGGGTCTCAAAGTTCATGATGCTCAAATCTTACCATTTAACAGATGAAATGACGAAGACCCAATGAGATTCAGTGCCTTGTCATAGACACTCAGTCAGCCATGAAAGCTATTTGGAACTGTGTGAATTTTTTTTTTTTTAAGAGGGAGATCTTTTTATGTTGGCAGGCTCGTCTTTAACTCCTGGCCTCAAATGATTCTCCTGTTTCTGCCTCCTGAGTTGTTGGGATTACAGGTGCTTTTCCATGTTTTATAAGCTTCCTTTGTCTGCTCTCTCCTTGTCTTCCCTTCTGAAAGATCATCTTTCGTCTATTGGATCCTTCAAATTAAAGCACTATCTTCTTTCCAACCTCAGTTTAAGTCTTTCTCGGTATTCTTTTTTAAAACCTTTCCTTACCTTCAGGAGGAAAACTCACTCTTGTCAAAGCTAATCCCGCCGAGTGATCAAAGTCTTTCCTTCTCCTCTTTCCTTCGAGGACCTGGGACTTCAGATGTGATCCGAGGATGCAGGCATCCAAAGCACATTTTTGTGCATTGTATGATTTATTTTCTGGTTTCCCCCCTGATCTTATGGAATTTGAAGGGAGGGAGGGAGAGCAGTAGGGACTGGGGTAAGGATGGAGGGAGGAGCTAATCTATTTGGGAGAAGGAAAAAGAAAATGCATGTTGAATTTTTATGGAAAAACTGCATCTCAGTATCCAATGTTTTACCTTTCTGATCGATTTTATAAAATAATTTTGAATTTATACACTTTTCAACTTATGTCATGAATTAATAATCTTACCGATGAATACGATGAAAACTCACTCTCAAATTAACTATACTCTTTATTAATAATAAACACCTCCTTCTCTAGCCTCGACAATTGTATTCTCACTTGGTTCTTCTCTTATACCTTATTTTTCCTTCTTAGGTCTCCTTTACTGATTCTTTACCCAAAAAGTAAAGACAGCTTTACCTTTCTTCTCCTTTTTTTTTGGCCTTTACCTCTCTTGCTTGTTTCACAAATGGACACTAATTGTTAAACAAGACCATCATTTAGTTCCCGAATTACGTCCAGCTAAGGGCAAAATTCTTCCAGAAGCATAACTTCATCATTGAAGTACATTTGAAATTGAATTGTAGTTCCTACCAGTAGAATCAAATAGCCAGTCACAAGTGTTAAGATATTATATTGCTCCCCCAAGATTCCTTGTACCAGATCCATTAATTTGGTGCTTGAAGACAAACTGCTAGAGCTTTTGTCACTTAGAAGTCTCTGTTCTCTCCAATACCAACCCTCTCCACAGGATTGAGTGCCTGACTTGACTTCTCACTCAGTGGCTGATGTGTTGACCTATGCTTTTAGATACTATCAGCTCCTTTCATTTTTAAGTTCCATCACATAGTGATGCTGAGGACCTGACCAAGTGGTTGATGACAGGCACCAAAGTCTAGAGACAAAGGTCCAATAGATTCAGGGGTGAAGAATTGTGGAAGATGAAAGTAAAAGAAATGGAGGGATGGAGAAACTTAAGGGAAACTCATTTTTCGAGTTGAGGCTCTCAGGCACTTTTAGTTTCATAACTACTATCCAATATTAGACTGAACTTTAATGGTAACTTTTACAATTTATGATATGCTGTGACTTTTATTCAGAAAGGCACACACATTTCTGTGTTTGAAAATGTCAAAGAATCACTATGAAATTAGTTCTAATCAGATCCTTGCCATTAGTGAAGTGTGAATTCAGCAGCATTCAGAGGAAATGGCTTTAGGAACATAAAAGTTAATCTATCATGCTAAAAGATCATTGAAAACACTATTTTATAAGCCAAATTGATGGCAGCTATATTAACCAAAATACATTTGCAAAGGAAATTTTTAAGAAGTATATCTTTATTTCCATTAGATGAAAGTATATGCGTGTCTCCACTCATATATAAGCAGTTAGAATTACAGAACATTTTATAGGTGGGAAGGACTTAATTATGAAGTCTAACGCTTTCATTTTATAGAGGAAGATCCCGAGGACTGGTAAAGGTAGACTAAATAACATGTCTTGCGTTGAGTTAGTGGCATTTCCAGCTCCAGAGCTCTTTTCCGATGCTATTTCTTTTCTACAACAATCTATTGAAACTCTTCTCTGTGCAATGGAGCAATGACAAATGAAAGGGCACAGTTCTCCAAAAGACCACAGTACAAATGGAAAAATCATACATGCAAATAACACAACAAAAATATCAACTGTTTCAGTTTGGAGTTATCAAACTTCCCTTAATACTTATGTTATTGGCTTAAGCGCCCATCCTATGTTTGTTGGAAAACATAGCCTTCCTTCTCATGTAGTCACTCTTTGGAGATTCATGTTTCTCATACTGACTTTTTGCTCCCCCTTCTTGCTTTGGACTTGTTCTTATACTCATGTTTCATTTTTTGTGACCAAATCATTCTAAAAGGGAATACTGATAATTTATCTCAGGTTTCCCAAAGCACCCATAAATACAGGCCTTAATATTTAACTCAGTTTCCTTTAAATATTGTTATGTTGAATGAACATTAAATCAGAGTCTGATAAATTTGTACTCATAATACAAAAATTTTAAAAGGACACATATGCTCAATGAAGGCGAACAACCCAATTAAAAAAATTTGGACAGACACTTGATCAAAGAAGACATACAAATGTCAATAAGTATTTGAAAAAAAAATACTCGACATTATAATCAATCGGGAAAAGCACATTGTATCTAGAATGAGAAATGACCATACACACATGAGGATTGCTAATATTCAAGAAAAACTTACACTACAAACCATTGGAGGAAATTTGTGGAAACTCAACTTCTTCTGCATTGCTGGCAGGGCTACAAGATGTTTTAGCTTTGGAGAACAGTTTGGTGGGTCAAAATATGTACATATGAGGAATGTATACATAGCTTTATGGCATGACCAGAAATTGTATTCTTACATAGTAACTATAAAAACCTGTGTTCACAGAATGACTTTTATATATATGTTAGTAGCAGTTTTCTTTACAATAACTAAAAACTGGAAGAAAGCTCCAAATGTTTGACAAGAAGATAAAGGATACTCAATCGTGCCATATCCATACAATGAAATAATACTGGCAATAAAAAAAGAACTATCGACACAAAAGAACTATTGATGCAAAAAATAGAAAGCCAAAAATAAATTTAAAAAATAAGAGAAAACTAAAGGAATTGAGGAAATGATCCGTGTAGACATCTGCAAGTTGTAGGTAGAGGAAACGGCAAATGCCTCCAAAAATGTCAGAAGTGCTGACTGGATTGAGCATGGATTGTGTTCAAACTCATCATTATCTAAGGGATGTTATGAGATTATCTGATTGTTCAGGCCAATTTTCTAGGAAAGTTTGATCTTATCAGAACCAAATTATTGCTAAGTAATCAGTGAAGAGTAGAAGCGATAGACAGACATGGTGTTCATATAAATGCATGAAGGAAAAGATGACTTAAAAGTAAATATCAGAGCAAGTCTTCCTTCAAGGTTTTTGAAAGTTTGTATGCTGAGGACACCTCTGTGGATGGTTTTACTATTAAGATTCCCCAACTGAAAAGGAGAGTTTTACATTCATGACTTTCTCTCCCTCAAAATCTTTCTCAAATTTCCTCTTCATCCTACTCTTCAGTTTCCTTAAGCCCTTCTTGCCACTAGAAAATTCAAAATTCCCATCACTTGGCAATGTATAGTGCAGAGAAATTAGCTTCAAGTCAATTTTGCATGCAGACAAATTCATGAAGGTGGCCCATTAAATGAGAAACTGTTCACTCCAGGTATGAGCCTCTTACAAGAACAGAGGAACCAACAGAGTTTTTGAAATTTTTTTCCTATTTCTTTAAGCATCTATAAATTTTTATTCTTCCTCTATTCAGCTCTGTATGTGAGAGGGAACTAAATATGAATTTTTTAAACAGATAAAAATTGTCTTTAGCAAACAGAAGCAGAAAATAGAAAAACAGAATTATGTATGTTTGAGAGTTTTTTGTTTTAAATAGATGTTTTCTCCATCCTATAATAATTATTCAGTGAATCAAGAACTCTGATCTAATAGCCAAGTAGAACAAGCATATAATTCTGCCCAGCATGGTGGTAAGAAGGGGAATTAAGTATCTATAGATAATGCTGAAGCCACTGAAAGTTTCCAAGACGTAAAATTATGTTTTAGAAAGATAACTCTAAAAGTTATGGAAAAAGCAATTAGGAAGATTATTTGAGTAAAACCAGATGTCACGTTGTCAATTAGGAATCTATAGCAATAACCTTGTACAGACAGAATGAGGAAATGGCCCAAAGCAGTAACAGAAAGTTTTGGAAAGAGCATCTAGTCTGGAATTTGTGACACAGCAAAGGAAAAAAAAAGAAGGAAGAAAAAAAAGGCTGAGAGAATTGAACTGTTATGTTTGATCATAGGCAGCACCTGATCAAATTCTTTGTTGTTGCTATTAGAATTCTAAAAGCTATTTAGATTCTAATCATTTAGGTTTTTTAGTTGTTTTTTTAAAGGAAGCTAATATTTTAATAAGGAAGCTTATATTTTTGTGTATCTTGCAAGAAATTATTTTCTTTCTACTGTAGCTAAAGTGGACTTATATTCCTTATAACAAAAGCAACCTAAATAATACAAAAGTTTTATTAGAAATGAACCAAGACAGAACAGAATCTGGACTCAGGTCTCTTAATAGTCAACCTAGTGGCTTTTCTACCATATCATGCTATCTCTAAACATTGAACGAGAGAAAACGTTTTTCAAACATGAGAAAAATAATGTCTAATGAAAATAAGTTCTTGAACATTAGAACAAAGAAGATACATAGTAACTAGTTCAGGTCTTATAAAATATTGTTAGAAGAACAAATCCAATATTATACCCTAGGACATTATGTTAGTACAAGCTACCTAGGCCAGGTATGGGAATTGTATGAAAACCTTGAACAAATCTAATGCGGTAGAACTCATGCCAAGTTCTTAGTCCTTATCATCAAAATAATATGGGAATTTCCGAGTTCTCCTGGTTGTTGTTGAGGCTGCTAAAAATGTCCATATTGTGGCTTGTGGGTGCATTAAAGAATGTTCAATCAGGAGTTTAAACAGTAGCTTTGCAACTAATAAAAAGCCTTGTTGGTTAAAATTTAAAATCATCTTCCAGGGTCACTGAATGTGTAAGAATAAAAATTTAAGGGAACTAGCAGTCTCTTTTCTGCTCATTTTGACCACAAGTTGAAGTGCTCATCAGACTCCTCAGACTGCTCCGTGATCTCCAGCTTCTAGGAGTGAAGGAATTCTCTAATTTATTTTTGCTACGTAGGAAACCTGTCTCCCTCCGCAGTAAAAATAAGCTGAAATTTATAATATGGGAACTATTGGGGAGGAGGGAAGATGAGCTCAAAGAGAAACAAACCAACTGACTGAAAAATCCTGAAAGCTGACACGTATCAGTGCTGAAAACATTGGCAGATTGCCAGGAAGTATTTTGGCAGAAGAGGTTCAAGTTTAGAAGAGCTAACTTTAGAATGAAGAAAGGCAGTTAACTAAAGAAAAAGCAAAAATAAAAGTGGATAAAGAGAAAAAATTGGAATTGCTTTCAAGGGAAGACGCTAACAGTCCCTTTGTTTTAATGAGAAAAATATGAAGAAAAAAAAAAAGTAGAGTAAACTATCCCTTCCCTATTTGCTGAAAAATTTCTGAAAAGGAAAATCTGTTGTAACTAAGCAACACTATGATTTCTCTGACTTAATATGGCCTGGTCTAATCAATAAGAGAAAATAAGAATATTGGTAAATAAAGTGTAATCTTCCTGACCCTGGTAAAACAGATGTGAAAGCTCTGGGCCATGTTTTCCCATTGATCTCTTCTCCAAAGCCCCATTGATGGAGGTAAGACACCGACAGTCTTAGCAGAAAACTGCTTATCTTCACAATGCAGGACGGCAGGACAGCAGATCAATATACCTAGATGGGTTCTTTAAGTATGCAATTAATTTATTTGAAACATTTTTTATTCGTTGAGTTACAGAATAAATAATTTGACAAGGTCATTTTGAATTAATGTGAACCACATTTAACAGAAGCTAGCACTTACATACAAGGACGTAATCTAGGGGTATTAGAAAAAAAAGAAGATAAAAGAAACGTCCTTGATGAGCAAGTAGAAAACAATTTGAGTTTCTATGTAAGTTATTCTGCATCTAGAAAAGATTATTTTGTTTGTTTGTTTGCTGTCTCGTGGCAGAGATTTAACAATATGTCTTAATACGTCTTAGCCGTCTTCTGATTTTCTCTTTTTAAAAACATTATTACCTTTATGAGCTATGGAAAATTACTTTCATAATTAAGCTATATAAAATATAATAGATATAGAGTTTATGTTATTGAGGCATTCAGAGTACAAGTAAAAGGGAGGGGGAAGAGGGCTCGGGGGTTACAGGGTACGGCACACCTCTTGGGGGTGGCTCATAATTATAAGAGGGAATTTACCTAACAAATGCAATCAGTGTAATCTAATTCTTTGTACCCTCAAGGAATCCCAAACAATAAGCAAAAAAAGAAAGACTGGAATAGTTAAAATCAAAAAATAAAATAATGATCAGAATTAGAAAATAAAAGTAAATTCTACACCAGAAAAGATGAAAACATTATTACCTTGAATTGGCTTCTATTTCTTTTTCTAGATATTTAGCTTTCCTCCAACTAATTTCTAAATGTATCAAAGCTTTCCTTCTCGGAAAATATTTTAAGTTGTTGGTATCTCTTTTTAAAATATTTCTCTCTCCCCAAATATTCTCTCACATCGCTGTATTGTATATATAAGTTTTGAAGCAATATTTAATAACTACCATCATTTGCATAAACAGATGTCAAGCATCAGAAAAAATGAGATGACCATAATGTATCATCCTTACCAGTTATATTTTCTTTTACTATATTAAATTCCTACAAGATATTGATGACCTTTGCATCAAATTTATTCATGTTACACAAGAGGGCCAATTTATTAGGCAAGCATGCTGAAAATTGGTTAGTTCCTCTGAAATTTTTATTCTTGTCCTTGTGTGAACAATGACATCTACTTAAAATAGTATTGTTTAGACATTCAGACTGATTACTAACCTGAATGGAAAAGGTGTGAAAAAGGAACACGACTTTCTAGACTTAGTTGAGCTTTTTCTGTTATTAAAAAAATGATTTAAAAACTACATTATTTTAATGAATCAAAATGGAATAAGGAGATGGCAGGTTTTATGGGGGGAGGGAGTTTGAGAAGGGTCTTGCTCTGTCTGCTGGACTAGAGTGCAATGGCCTCTGTCTAGCAGACCTCAAACTCCTGGGCTCACGTGATCCTCCCACCTCAGCCTGTCAAGTAGCTGGGACGACAGGCACGTGCCACAATACCTGGCTATTTTTTCTATTTTTTTTGTACAGAAAATCTTGTTCTTTCTCAGACTGGTCTCAAATTCCTGCCCTCAGGTGATCCTCCTACCTCAGCCTCCCAAAGTACCAAGATACAGGTATGAGCCACTGTACCTGGCTAATATGTACTATTTAAATAAATATAAACACCTCAAAACCACAGATACCTTCATCTAAAAGCAATCAGGGCTTAGATCAGTCATGACTTTATTGGTGAGGAGAGTCCTTTGTTTGGAATAGCTCCTTGTTCACAATCATTCCAAGTTTTGAATTTATAAAAGTAAACCTTTCTCTAAATATAGAGAACTTTAGCAGACAAAAGGTTTTTATGTTTTGTTTCGTTTAGTTTTTTCAGTTCTTTTAATGAGCCCCTGTAGTGACTCCACTGAACAGCGGTTTTCTAACATGGAGATGTGTAGAATATGTGTTTTTCCAATGCTTCTCTTTTTCTCCCCCATTCAGGTCATTATGTGAAAATGTGCTGCTACATTGAATTTGATCATTACATTCCTTTGATTTTCAATTATTTAATGGTTAATTTACATCGAAGGGAATTTCTTTCTAAAACCTTCAGTTGTGCAGTCAGATATTTAAAGGCTTCTAACCAATTTGCCTATAGGGCCCAACTTTACTTTTCCTTTTCAAGATGTTAAAATTACTTGGTACTGGTGAAACTTATTAAATGTAGAGTATCAATGTCTTTATATAGTGATTAAGAAAATGCCATGAAGGCTATCTCTCACAGTACGATCAAAATGTTTCTGATTGTATATGAAGCACATTCTGCCCTATGATTGCACCATTGTACATAATTATGATTTAATAAAATTATTAAAAAAAAAAAAAGAAATAGAGTGTTATCTAAATCCTCGACGCCCGCTTTGTTCCCCTTCCCTAATCTCATCCTCTTTCTTCCTCAGAGGTTAGCCACTGTCCCCCAATTTTGTGTATTCCCTTGCTTTTCTGTTTACTTTTCTACAGTGATATATGTATCCCTCAGTACTATCTTGTTTAATTTTACCTGTTTTTGACCTTTATGTATTTGGAATACATTCTATTGGTTATTTCCATTGTTTTCTGAGATTCATCTGTGTTGACTCTCGAGCTTTAATGCTTTCATTTTCACAGCTGCATAGTTTTTCCTTGTTGCCATGACTCCACTGAAACTATGCTTGTCACGGTCACTGGTGTTTTCAAATCAAATGAACCTCATTAAATCCTCTTTTCACTCTTCATTTCAACAGCAGTTACACTCTGGATTCCAGGTGGGCTTACAGATATTTTTTCCTGCTATCTAACTGGCCATTCTTTTTTAGGCTTTGTTGATTCTTTTTTTTTTTTTTTTTTGAGACGGAGCCTCAAGCTGTCACCCTGATAGAGGAGTGCTGTGGCATCACAGTTCCAATTCCTGGGCTCAAGTGAGTCTCCTGCCTCCGCCTCCCAAGTAGCTGGGACTACAGGCACCCGCCACAACGCCCGGCTGTTTTTTGGTTGCAGCCGTCATTGTTGTTTGGCGGGCTCAGGCTGGATTCGAACCCACCAGCTCAGGTGTAGGTGGCTGGCGCCTTAGCCGCTTGAGTCACAGGCGCCGAGCCTGTAGATTCTTTTTCATTCATCTGTGTACTTTCTAAATACTGGTGTTCCTTAGGATTTGGTTCTTGGAGATCTTCCTCCTCTTCTTCTTGCTATACTTCTAAGACATATTCTAAAATCTTTCCTCTCCTCTCCACATCTGTTGCCACCATCCTAGTTCAGTCCACAGTCATCGCTATCCACCTGCACCATCCGTCTAGCTGTCTCTGCTCTCCTTTGTGTCCCATCCCTTAATAATCTTCTCGTAGCCATTGGAGTGATCATTACACTCTGATTTAATAATTAAAATATAGTAGTACATCGAATGGATGTGTCACCATCTGTTTATTCACTGTTGATAGGACTGAGTTACATCCTGGTTATGGATATTAAAAACAAAGCTGCTATTGGGGCAGCGCTTGTGGCTCAAAGGAGTAGGGCGCCGGCCCCATATGCCGGAGGTGGCGGGTTCAAACCCAGCCCCAGCCAAAAATCGCAAAATAAAATAAAATAAAATAAAGCTTCTATAAATGTTCATGTATAAGTCTTTGTTTTTGAAGGATGTTTTCCTTAGGCATAGAATTCTAGAGTGGCAGTTATTATTTTCTTATCCTGAAAGACGTAATTCCATTAACTTCTGACTTCTACCATTTCTGTTGAAAAGCCAACTACCAAGCCATCTTTTTTTTGGGGGGGGGACAAGGTCTTTCTGTCTTGCTCTGTTGCATGGGATAGAGTACAATGGTGTGATCACAGCCTACTGCAGCCTCAAATTCCTAGACTCAAGTGATTCTCCAGCCTCAGCCTCCTGAGTAACTAGGACCATAAGCTCATGTCACCATGCCAGGTTAATTTTTCTATTTTTTGTGGAAATAGGGTCTCACTATTGCCTAGGCTGGTCTTATCTCCTGGGCTTGACCAATCTTCCTGCCTTAGCTTCCCAAGTAGCTGGGACTACAAGTGTGTGCCACCACACCTGGCTAATTTTTCTATTTTTATTGTAGAGACAGCATCTTGCTGTGTTGTCCAAGATGTCTTGAACTCCTGACCTCAAGTGATCCTCCCACCTTGGCCTCCCAAAGGGCTAGAGTTATAGGCATGAGCCTCTGGCCTGGTCTGTCATTGTTTATTTAAACATTTCCTTCTCTCACATTCTTTCTTCATTCTCCTTCTGGGACTCCATTTAATGTTAATTTATACCTTTTTTCATCTTGCCCTATTTGTCTTAAATTCTGTTTTGTATTGTCTATTCTTTTATCTTTTTGTACTTCAGTCTGGATATTTTCTACTATAATTTGTCTTCCTTTCTTATTGACTAATCCTTTCTTTGGCTGTATCTACTTTTTTGTTAAACCATCTATTGAACTTTTAATTTTTTTTTATTTTATTTATTTTATTTTTTTTTAGAGATAGAGTCTCACTTTATTGCTCTCTGTAGAGTGCCATGCCATCACACAGCTCACAGCAACCTCCAATTCTTGGGTTTAGGCGATTCTCTTGCCTTAGTCTCCCAAGTAGCTGGGACTACAGGTGCCCTCCACAACGCCCAGCTATGTTTTTGTTGCAGTTTGGCCGGGGTAGAGTTTGAATCCACCACCATCGGTATATGGGGCTGGCACCCTTCCACTGAGCCACAGGCGCTGCCTAACTTTTTATTTTTTTATTTTATTTTTTTGAGACAAGAGTCTTACTTTGTCACCCTCGGTAGAGTGCCATGGCTTCACAGCTCACAGCAACCTCAAACTCTTGGGCTCAAGTGATTCTCTTGGCTCAGCTTCCCAAGTAGCTGGGACTACAGGTGCCCACCACAACGTCAGGCTATTTTTTGTTGTAGCTGTCATTGTTTAGCTTGGCCCAGTCTGGGTTTGAACCCACCAGCTTGGGTGTATGTTGCTGTCGCTGTAACCACTGTGCTATGGGTGCTGAGCCTATTAAAATTTTTAATCATTTTTTTCAGATCTGGAATTTCCATTTGATTATTTAAATAGAACTATCTGCTAGGATTCCCCATCTTGTCTTCTACTTTTTATACATATTAATTACACTTATTATTGTCACATCTGTGCCTGAAAACTCCAATACCTAAATCTCTTGGTTGACTCTTTCTGCTGATTGCTTTTTTCCTTGGTGTTCAATCATTTGTATGTGTCTGTTTCAGTTGCCTTGGTATTTTTTGTGGAATAGCCAATGTTGTGTTTTAAAAAGCGTATAAATAATTTGAGGCTCAGGAAAATAACTTTCTCCAAAGAAGACTCTGTCAAGGCACCTGACAGAATGGTCACCTTCCAGGGGCGGGGAGCCTGTGACCTTCTGGATCCTCGAGTGTGGCCATTTTATTTTATCTTGTTTCAAGACAGAGTCTCCCAGTGTTGTCCAGGCTAGAGTGTTGTGGCATCAGCCTAGCGCATGGCAACCTCAAACTCCTGGGTTTAAGCAATCTGCCTGCATTAGCCTCCAGGGTAGCTGGTACTAAAGTGCCTGCCACTATGCCCGACTAATGTTTTCTATTTAAGTGTGGGCTTTTGACAGAATCCAAATTTTGTAGAACAAATCCTTTGAATAAACAAAGAATTCTAGGTGACTTGAGGCCGGTTCTCAGTCTTCGTGAGGTCTGGTCCCTGTACTTGCTTTTATCAGTTCTTCGCCACACTCAGGCTTTTGTGTTGTCCTGGTATTAATTCTCAGACACTGGCACTGGTAGTGATGCAGCAAGTGACAGGTTAGGAACAGGTGTGCAGATGGCATGGACACGGGAGGAATAGAACTTAAAAAGCTTTGCCTCAGTCTGTCCTCACATTCTTCCTGCAGCCCTTCGCCTCAGGCTGCCGTCACCCACCTCCCATGCACCTCTCCAGACACGTAACCTTATAGCACCACAGAAGTGTCTATCTCACTTTGTTGTTGTTGCTATGGTTGTTTTGTTTCTTCGCTTAATGTTTCCCTCTCTTGCTTGGTTTCTGCAGGGTCAGTTTTTAGGAAGGAAGCCAGCAACTCCTTGGCAGGAATCAGAAACCTCTTCCAGGGTCTTACATTCATTCCACCTTATGCGTGGCCCTGTCAAATTTAGAAATGTGTATACAGCAGTCTTTGTCCAAAAGACTGAATAAGGGTTATGGAATAAAAAGACTGAATAACCAACAAAAAAGGTTACTGATGAACACTGGTTTACTCTTTTTTGTTCCAATTTATAGATGATGAATTATAAAAAATTATACTAGAAAAGGAACACGTTTGACACTATTTTAATAACTAGTATTTAAATGATATTCCTATTGTTCACCAAATGCCATGTATTTTCTTTTTTTTTTTTTTTTGTAGAGACAGAGTCTCACTTTGTTGCCCTCGATAGAGTGCCGTGGTGTCACAGCTCACAGCAACCTCCAGCTCTCAAGCTTAGGCGATTCTCTTGCCTCAGCTTCCCAAGTAGCTGGGACTACAGGCGCCTGCCTCCACACCCAGCTATTTTTTGTTGCAGTTTGGCCAGG
>CAUYRH010116041.1:0-11642 GCA_963574655.1 Perodicticus potto
GAAATTGACCTAGGCATAGGAAATGGGGGTTCCACATTTAGTCCTAAGTGTAAAGTGAAGGAGACACCAAGGCACAGGTGTCTCCTAGGCAGTTGTCCAGCCTTTTTGGCTATTGGAACCTCTGGTGGGTGTTGGAGGTCCCCCTCCTTGCCTGTCATCCTAGTCTGAGAAATTTAATTCCTCCTTTCCCACCTTGCACCTCTGTCACACCCAGTCACTGGTACACCCTCAGGGATTGTGACCCAGTTCCCTCCAATGAGCAGATGCTCCAGGTGTTTGAGCCTGCCTGAGTGACAGGGAGATCTATGTCTCCTTGGCCAGGCTGCTGCTCTCTAACACTATCCTGCAGGGAGAGCTGAGGCCTGACAACCTTGGGTGCTTAATGGAGGCTGGGGTGGTTCACTCAGGTTCCACCAAGCCCCTGATTGATGTTGCTGACAGAATAGAACAATTTTTCAGAATTTGTTTCTGTTCCTGCTCTATTCCCCTGCAGATCAGATGCTGTTTGAGTTCACAGAAACTGTGACTCAGCCCCAGTCTGTGCCACTGCCTGGAGCTAGGGTATCTGTCTCGGTTGCAGTCTGTGTTGGGGTGGAGGTGGTTAGAGCTCACTCTCAGGTTTCGGTTTCCCACCTGCTTTAGTGTCAGCTATGATCCCCTGAGGGCCAGGTGTGTCTTAGGCTCACTAAAGCTGTCCTAGCTCAGCCATGCCCTGGGAGTATGCTGTCTCTGAGCATGCGTATTCTAGTCCCTGTGCTCTGCCCAAGCAGGTACTACCTCAGGCATCCCCTTACTCATGAGGCCTGTGTTTCCATCCCAGATCTGTTCCACCAGTGGCTGCCACCTGAGAAGATTTCCCGACTTCCTCTGGTTGCCCAGAGAGGCAGGGAGTATCTCCCCAGTGGTGTGAGCCCTATTGTTCCTGCTGCTGCTTCTGTGCCATGGGGAACCACCTTTTCCTCTCTTGTAGGGTTCCCTCAGCCTCAGTTCACTGTCTTCTCCTTACTCCCGTGCTGCAGAATCAGCACAGACCTGCAACAGTGCACGCCCTGTCCACACCTCTCAAGAAAATGCCCAAGAATCTGGACTCCATTGAGACTAGGCCTCCAGACCTTGGGGTGAGAGTGGAGGGGAGTGCTGGGAGTTCAGAATTGCAGGTAGAGAATATATGCAGTTTTATATAGGTTTATGCCTGGTGGGAGAGTGCCATGGCACATTCATAAGTCTTCTGTAGGGAAGGAATTCTGGTTTTTAGAGGGTCTCTCCCGTGGGATAAAATGGGAGGGGATCTGAACTCTGCTTGCTTGTTTGTATGGAGTATACTGCAAGCTGTTCTCATGGGGGAGGAGACTCCTGTCTGCTTGGCAATGGGGATTTTGTACCTATTGTTTGTTTCCTTGGAGTTGCATCTTGCCTCAGCAGGGTTGATGTGCATTCTTCAACCTTCTCTCTTGGCTCAGCTCCAAACCATCAGCTTTCTTGCTAAACTTCTGTCCTTTAACTCTCCTTTTGGATGGGAGCTGGCTCCAGTCAGCCATCTTGCCTCCACCCATGATGTTTTGATATACACACACAGAGTGAAGTGATTGCCATGTTTATCTAATTATAATTTTTCTAGGTCACAATTGTGGCTATGAACTATTGCTACAAATCTTAATAGATTGAAGAAAATAGGAGAAGGAAAAGAAGACTATTTCACCCAAGTGATCATGGGAATACAAAGCACCAGGCTAGTTCATTACCTTTTGTCTTAAAGATTAGAGAGGTGGGAAAAGAATATTAACAAATCAATTATTTTAAAAAGGCAAACAAAATAGAACTTTAGCAGGTAGGACAAATTTTTTTTTAAATTATACCTATACATAATCTGAATTATTAAATCAAATTTACCACTACTTTATTTGCTATAAAGGATAAATTCTCCTGTGATGGTCTGCCATTCAAGTATAGATATTTATTGCTGCCTCTTATGGAATGTAACCCTTAACCACAAGGCTATGGCTATTGCAAAATTTTACCTTTTGGGGGGAAGAAATTTTATTTATGCATTACAAGTTCATGATGAAGATGTAATTTATTAGAAAATGTTATAGAAATTGAATTAAATCACCTCAGTGTAAATGTATGCATTGTGATGATGGACTCATGGTTTATGACATTGTTAACTTTATTCTGTCATCTTAGCCAGGTAAGGGGAAAGAATTCACTTGTTATAAAATGCATAAATGTCTCATGTTTTGGCTTTTATTTCTATTCCCCCTTGAGCAAAACAAATTAGGGATTCAAATAGACTCATTTCTAATAACATTGGGAGGTTTGCTTTGATGTCCCATGTGTTGTTATTTTTAGTCCTTATAAAACCCTTGAGAGATAACTGGCATTATTATGAGGGAAATATCTCCTGAGAAAACTGAGGCATAAATGGCTTTAAGCAACTTGTCCATGGGAATGTAGGAGGCATCAGAGCCAGGAGTCAAACTCAGATCTATCTTCCTTAATGGCCCAGCATTTTTAATGTGCCCTGCTGTCTTTAATAGCTAGAAAATTCTAGCTATTGAATTTTGTCTGTTACAGTCCTCTACAGGAAACTTTCTGTACTCATAATTCTGTTTTCAAAGCTATGGGGTTAAGGTATCCTTTATAAATTGTGAAACCAGCAGCTTAAATGTAAGGTGTATAGGTGGTGGGAGAGAGGGTGCCATTGCCTCTGCTACTTGTAGGCGACCCACAGGATTTGGGGTCTCTTTGTTCACATAGGTGCTTTGGTTCACTGCTGTGTTGGGGCCACCATGAAGGTGGCTGAGCATCAGTAGACAGCATGTACAATCTAATTCCCAGCAAGAATTCAGAGTTTCCTTGCTAAATCCTGCCTCCTTGGCATTATTCCTCTCCGTCTCCTGGTCCCCAAGCCTACTGTCACTGCTTTTATTCACTTTCTCTTGCCTGAACTATTGTTAGTGTCTTCACTGACTTTTCTACTCTCAACCATTTTTTTTGGTATCACCGGAAGACTCATCATTCTCACAATCAGAACTTATCTTATTATACTTCTGCTTAAAATCCTTTAATGATTCACCATTCCTTTCAGGATGAAGCATCAGCTCCTAGGGTACAATCTCAGATCACAATCAATCCCTTTTCATACACATCCTATTCTCCAGACACACCCAAAACACTTGCAGATCTCCAGATGCATTATATTATTTTACATCTGCATGTCTTTATTCAAGATTTGTTTTCCTCCTGGAATATCTCTGGACTGATTGTCACTTGCATAGCTCTCCACCCCAAGGCCTACACTGTCAACATAATCCACTGGAGTGGGTATCTGTTCTCCTTTGCCTAGTAGTTCACTTCCCTCAGGATGTGGATCTCCCACGCTAATGGAACTCTGGTACTCCTACCAGTCATGCCTTCTGTTTTACTGCTTGCAGGGGTGAGTATGTGACCCCAGGAATTGGCAACCCTGGAATCTTCTTGAGTATAATGATTGGCCCATAATTGAGCATGTGGCCTAAGCCAAGCCAAAGAAAGTCTTCCCTGAGATTTTTCATGTGCCAAGTAGAGACTTTTCCTTGGATCATTAATTGTATGATTAGTACTCTAGAACCCCTTTTGTCTATCACCTGACACATGAAGGAGGCTGAAGAGTAATGATTATGTTTAGAAGAAAACAGAAATGAAAGATGGTGAGAAAAGCCTGGGGGGGGGGGACACTGAATTTCTGAGGTCTACTCTTTATTAGAACTTAGTAAAGTTGATTAATTTCCCTAAATTCGGTATGTTTTAATCTATAAAATGAGGAAAATAAAAGTAACACTACTCACCTAATTGGTTCTTATGAACATTATGTGAAATAATGCAAATAAGTATTTAACACACTGCTTAGCATAAAGTAAATGCTCAATAAATGCTAGCAATGACCATTGTTACAGTAAAGTTAGGCATGCCCTGTTCTGTGTCATCTGCAGTAACCCAGGAGCTTCTTTGTTGGTATTTAGGCCTATTAATCGCTGACTGTGGCCTAATTTTGAGACCATTTCCTTTTCCACATTATGCTCTTTGCCCATCTATCAAGCTAATTGCCATTTTTTAAATGACTCTCTTAACTTTCCTTCACTTATTTAAGACATTTAAATAACTTAAATCTTAGTATCAATACTTTGAGCAGATTTTCATTTAATTTCATTGGTATTAAAATACTTAAGCTGCTACAGTGCATGAGCAGATGGACCAGGGAAGATGCTTTTCCCATTACTGGAAATATAATACATTGTAACACAAAATAATTTTGATGGTCTCAAGCACTAAATTGCTAAGTGGGTATGTTATATTAAGAATATATGTAACAAAGACTTTCTGTCTGAAATTCAGCCAACTCAGCACAATTGCTTCAAGAAGTTGCAATATTTTTCTCTTATTAATAGACTGGCTTCATATTTTTTATGGGAAAATTGATAAACACTCCTTTCTTGGTGTCCTCTTAAGATGCATATGAATTGTACTTTAAAGTGGGTAGCTGGTAACCTCGTTTAATTTCTTTCTTCTATGGCTCTGACCCAGCTCTTCAAAGAACTTCAGCATCAGCATCTCTCTCATCGTTTTCCTTAGCTTGCCTGAGATCCAACCAATATTCCCCCCAAATCCATTGGTGAGGTAAGAAGTGGAGAAACACTAAAGATCTCTGATATTTCTCTTTCATTTGGGCCTAAGAGTGACCTGATTTTCCTACCCCTGGGGAACAGAGTCATTGTAAAGAGCAGTAACTCTTTGTAAGAGCAGACTTAGTGATGACAAGGTCATGGAATGGGCCTGGGCAACATGAGGGTACCTGGGTCCTACCCTTGGTTCTATTATTTGCTGTATGACCTAGGGTAAGTCTCTCTTCCTCTTTGAGTATCATTTTCCTCATCTCTAAAATGGGGAGGTTTGACTAGAGCCTGTCTAAGACCCATAACACAGCTGTGATATTTATGGCCTAAAGGCAAGCTGGGTATTGCAGAGTTAATATGAGTTTGAATCATTCACCTTCTCCCCAATTTAACTTTTTAAAAATATTTGGGTATTGTTTTACTTAGGCCTGGTTAATTGCAAGGATCAACAACTCATTAAATTAGTCAAGATATAAAGGCAGGCTACTTATGGACCATAGTAAACTATCTTGAAGGCATCCAGGATGGGAGATGAAATTCCTCCAGGGCCACAGGGAAACTGGAGAAAGCCAGGAGCTGAGCTGGCACCTTTCAGTCTCAGGGGGCCTCATGGTTTCTCACTGCTGATTCATTTGGATATTTGCTCCATTCCTCTGCTGCTTTCTGCAGACTGGTTCCTTCTACTTAATATTAGATGTTTTACTCCCTCATAATTCTGAGTTGTCTGGCATAATGTCAAGCTAACTAAACTCTGTGACCATTTAGTTCCCATACCCCCTGTTACCCAACTTCCTCAGATTCTTAGAGACCCCTTTCTCTAACACCTTAAGAAAAGAAGGCTCTGTTTGGGGTAGGCACTCATCCCTGGTCCAATCAGTGATGGTCACAGGTTACATGGTACTCAGAACTGCTCCTCACCAGGGCTAAGGACAGGGTTGCTTCTCCAAAAGGGAATGGAGGCAGTGAGATGAGTGTGAGCATGTTTACTGAAGGTCTCAGGAAAATCCAATCTAGGGGTGACAGGGCCTGAGCCATTGGCAAGATTGGGACTTGGAAGACTCTAAAGGGCCTTCTAGTCCATCAAGCATCAGTGATAATTCATCTCTGCACCCCTCACACAGGGTGACTTGCATGCCCTTGGTAATACATGCAGAGTGCCTCACGTGGAGTCTGCCACAGAGTGGGTGTGCCATGATTGATGGCTCCCTCCTCTCAAAGACTCAGTTATGTCATGGAGACTAAGCAACTATGTATCTACTTAGATAGAAGAAACATGAGCTGGATCACTGGATTTCAAGGAAGGGAGAGCTCACTAGGGGTTGGAGTATAGTCTTCAGGAAATCCTGTTAGGTTTCTGGTGAGCCTTGAGTAGAGGATGGATTTCTGATTGAATATGGAGAAGGAAGAGTGAATAATACATCATTCAGATTTCAGGAATGTAAAAGAACATGCAGGCAGGGCAGGTATTGGCATGGGTGGATCAGTGAGTAGATGAACTTGGTGAGACTATAAAAGTTCTGTGAAATGAGTAGCAGAAGCCCTAAACTAAAGGTATAGCAGTTCCATTCAGACTGTAAGGTGTTTATTAAGCATGGCTTTGCTCAGAATGCAGCACAATTAGCCATGAACTCAGCAGACAGGCTCTTTATGAACTGGTGTTTAGAGGCCGTTAGGTAAGCGCTAAAAGCACTAAAAAGTATCTACAATCCCACTTTTCAGAAGGGATAATCAATCCTTGAAGACAAGTGGAAGCCTAGGCAGCCTGAGGGCAGGCTATGGGGTGTATTAATGACCCAGAAGGTGGGCTTTAAAGGCCAGGGTTGATCCAGCTTCAGACTATTCTGTTGAGATCAAGTGAGCATATTGCCAAAAAAACTCTTGAGAATAAAAAAGGTGCATTATAAAGGAAACAGTATGATCTATATTTCCAAGTGCAAAACTTAACTTATTTCTTCTGTAAACTTCCTGACCAACTAAAACTCTGGTATGCTTTAGGTTGATAAGCTATTTATATTTATTAGTGAATATATTAAGCCACTACTGTAGGGATGATATAGACTTACACATATAGGATCGCTGTTGTGTCATGCCACTGTGAACCCATCAGTCCTGTGTATTAGTTATCCATTGTATTCCAACCCTGAAACTTAGTAGTCTAAAGTAACAAACATTCATTATCTCACAGTTACCAAGAAGGAGGAATCCAGGAATGGCTTAGCTGAGTGGGCCTGGCTTGGGGTCTCTAAGAAGGTTGCAGTTAAGCTTGAGGCCAGGCCAGCAATCATCAGAAGGCTAGACTGGGGAAGAAGGATCCACTTCTCAGCTCACTCACATGGTTGAGTGAGTTTTTAGCAGGTTTCTATTTCTTTGTGGCTGTTGGCTGAGACTTCAGTTCCTCACCTGGTCTCTCATAGTTTGCCCCAGTGTGTCCTCATGATATGACAACTGGCTTCCTCCAGATTTAGTGGAGGGAAGGAGAGAGGGAGGGAGAGGGAGAAATCCCATGTGAGTGAGTGAGCATAACATCTCAAGCATGAAGCCACAACCATTTTATAGTCCAGTTTCAGAACTGACATACCATTCCTTCTGTTGATTGCTTTTGGTGAGAGATTGCAATTCTATTACAATGTGGGAGGCAGGGATCATTTGGGGCCATCTTGGAGGCTGATCACATCCTGAACCTTTGGGCAAGATAGTCTCATCCCTGACCCTCATCTTCTCCTCTATCGAATGGGAATAAAATTGAATTGCTAGCTAGAGGTGATGACTTAAAGGGATTTTACTGAGGACCTAGTGAAGTGATAGTTGGGAAAGATATTTGTAAACCATTAAATAGATTGGGTGAAAAATTTGATGGCACAGGAGGGGGGGACTAAAAATCAAAGGCAGTTAATAATTACAGTCTTATAAATGGAGAAACATGGGTTATCTTAAGCCACAAACCCTTCCCTTCACTACATATACCATAGTCTCTAGGGCTTGGCAGATTGAGACCATGTAAAGTTTAGGGTTAGCATACTTAAATTAATTTTGTTTGTCTACATAATAAGCTTTCTGTTTCTAAGAAAAATAACTGAAACAAGTCACAATGCAAGGTTTGAAAAGTTCGAGGACATTAACTTGTTTTTACCATATAATTTGTTAATTAGCCAATTGTCCATGAATAAAAACCATATGAATTCAATATTACCAAATTGGTGCATAGCTTAGAAAAAATATATTTTATGTTGCACTAAATATAAGAACACTGGACAATGTGATCTAATAAAAAATTTCCCTGTGTCCTGAGCTCACAGACCCTGATTCAGGTCAGCATCAGAGTTCATCCATAGGTAAAATGTTCTGCCCACATTCATGCTAGCATCATTTCTCATTGGCACATGTAGGGCCCACCTCTTGACAGCTGTTGCTGCACAGATAGAATTTATAATGGAGATGAAAACTCAAAGTTGAGAGTGTAGTGTTTGATATCACCCATTGAGCCTGCAACTGGGCTGCATATTCCCCTCTGTGGTACAGAAGAAGGACCACAAGGACTAGGTATTTCTAGGGTCTTGACCAGGTGCCACATGACACACGTGCTTAAACAGAGCAAAGGAGTGCACGTCAAGTCTGGAATAGAAAGACCTGCCCACACGAAGTGGTAAGTCCAGTGCAGGCTGTGAGGACTCTTTGTCTCTTTGTAAAGGAGTGCTTCAAGGCCCATTCTTGTGTAGCCAGTGGGGGCCAAAAGACTGTGCACATAAGGATGCTTTTCATCACAGCTTTATTCTCTTAGATCAGCTTCCTCAAAGCAGGACACATAGACATGGAGAAGCCTGGTCTCAGATCCTTGCAGCAGGAAGTGGAGATTCTATCCCAAGTTCAGTTGAAAACTACAGGTGGATTGTGATTGATCTTGCTTGGTAAAAATGCCCATCCTTGATTCCCTGTCATTTAAAGAAGACAGTTTCTTGTGGAAATGGCTCATCCTATTACTACAGAGAAGGATAAGAATGAGGAGTTGTATTAAAAGTGGATTGTAGAGGTCCTTGAATATCAGGTAAAGAAGTAGGCCTTCTCAGGAAGTCACAGAGCCATTTGAGGTGTTTGGCCAGAAAGGTGGCACAGTCAGAGCTGAGTCTGGGAAGATTAGTTTGATAAAGAAAGATTGATTAGAAAGTGGGGAGGAGGTGGGTAATGGTAATTTAAATAGTTTCACTGAAATAACCACTCTGTTCAAACAACTAAAATAGCTGGAAAGTTTAAAAGTCATTTTCTTTTGTATGTCAAAGAATGAAAAATGCAGTCAGGAACTATCAGCTGAGATCGTAGTGGAGATGAGAAGCTAGAGATATGAGATTATCTTTCAAGTCCATTGTGTTCTTGATGGCATTTGCTGAATGTGAAGTGACATCTTCTATGTGTTGTTCTTCCTTTTGGGGGCTCAATTTCAATCTCTTTGCCTAGTATCTCAGGGCCACCGAGCCAGAAAATGACTTCCCAGACTCCCTCGCCAGCTAAGTTCCAGTTGGGTTCTTGGCAATGGGAAACTCTGGCAAAAGACTGAAAGTGGAAGAAAGGGATGAGAAGATAAAGATTAACATAGGCCAGGAAAGTAAAAAGTCCATCCTTCCATTCATAAGGCTGGGATGACAGCCACAGTCTATAAAGCAGTTGATGGGGCCTGGATTCTTACTGTTTTTCCCTCTAGTTCCAGAAAGCTGCCACAGTACAAAATTAATGGAAAACAATTGTAAAGCGTCATAATCCCGTCTTCAAATGTCACTGTTTTCTCAGTGGCAAATACTTCTCTCAAATACCATCAGTGGCTTGGTGGTTTGAAATTATATCATTAAAGAGGGAGGAGCAATATGGCAGCTGAGTAACAGCTTCCTTGCAACTGGGCATGGTGAAACTGGGGAGGGAAGACTCCAGGCATCTCTGGCTGGTGGGATCTGCCCAGAAGCATCCATTTGGGGACACAGGGAGTCAGCGAGAGACTTCTGGACCACATGAGGAGGACAAAAGCAGTGGAGAACCGGCAAGTGGTTGCATGTGTTTGTTCGTTCTAATCCCACTGGAAGCTGTAAGTACAGCAGCGGTGAGATTGCAAACTGGAAAGGTTTTACCTGTGAGCTGTTTTGTTGTTTTTGGACTTGGCACTCAGTTGAACTACCTTGGGAGAACTTGGGCAAGAGTGTGGAGGACTTTAACTGTTGTCTAGGGCCCCAGACTGTGCTACTGAGCTGGATGGAGCTAATAGTGTTTGGCTGTGGGCCGAGTGGAACCACTGTGGGAGAACTGTCCCAGCAAGCTCCGTCCTCAGGGTCGCAGAGCGAGGATCAGGTAGGAGACCTTGAGCGATTAATCTAGTGACTGCCCAGCCTAAAGGCGGGCCCTCAGGGGCATTGAGTGAGACATCTTACAGCCTTGGCCCTCAGGGGCATAGAGTGACCTTGGGCGAGTAATCTAGTGACTGCCCAGCCTAAAGGTGGGCCCTCAGGGGCATAGAGTGAGACATTTTACAGCCTTTGCCCTCAGGGGCATAGAGTGAGACCAGTTTTGGCACACTGGATAAGTCCACTTTCAGGAGTGATTCCAGTGACAAGTGCTTTCCTGGGAAAGCTTCTACTTAGACAAGGTTAATAGTTTAAAATGACTTTTAAGTGGGCTGAAGAGAGATGTAGGCTCTTCACTCTGTGGGATTTGAGAGATCAGCAGAGGCCTCCAGTCTCCATGTTGTATAGATGTATCAGCATTGTGATTAACATCTCATACCCTAGAAGATCACCTGTTGCCCAGACAATATTCAGCAAGATATATGTATATATATATATTGCTTTGTTTTGTTTTTGTTTTTTTTCTTTCTTTAAAATTTCAACATTTTCCCTCTAGATTTTTCTTTTCTTTCTTTCGTTTCTTTCTTCATTTTTCCTGTTTAAGTATTTTAAGTATAATTTTCCATCGTTGCCTTCTTTAACAATTAGAACTTCATTTTTTGCTAGTGTTTATACCCCTATTATTTGGTTTCCCCCCCAATTTTATCCTGTAAAGTTTTCTGTTTGCTTATTTTGGTTTTATTTATAGCATTTTTGTTTTTCCTCTCTACTTGGTGGAAGTTGGTTACTGTGTCAGGACAGGCTGGCAAAGAACTGCTGACCTCAAGGGAACCACACAACACGGCATCCCCAGAAGTTGGGGGTTTTTAAGGATGGGTCAAAGTACCCTACTGTACACTTATATTGCTCCTATCTCCCTCTTTCTGTGCCTCTCTTTGTTTTGTCAATATTCCCTTTTACTCACCCCCTCTCCTTTTTCTTTTCTTTTCTTTTCTTTTTTCTTTTTCCCCTTCTTGCTCTTCAATCTTTCATCCTTCTGGTCCTTTACCAAAAGGACACATCAAAACCCTAGTCCAGATGCATGGTAACTTGACCAATAGGAAGTGAAAGAAAAATTAGGGCAAGGAAACAGGTTAAAGAAAACACTTATGAGGAAGAATCAGCAGAAAAATCCTGGTAACATGAAAAACTAGTCCAGAGCACTCCGCCCCCCAACCAAGGGACCGTGAGTTAGCTACTGCAGAGGATTCCCACCTATAAAGAAATGTTAGAAATTACACAAAGGGAATTAAGAATACAGATGATGAAAACAATGAAGGAAATGATGGAAACAATGAGGGAAACTGCTGATAAAGTGCAAAATAACCAAAAGGAAATCCAAAAACAGAATTAAATAGGAGATGAATGATATGAAGAATATAGAAAGGATATAGCAGAGCTGAAGGAACTGAAGCAGTCAATTAGGGAACTTAAAGATGCAACATCAAGTATCAACAACAGATTAGACCATACAGAAGAAAGAATCTCAGAGGTAGAGGACAAAGCTCTTGAGATAACTCAGATAGTTAAAGAGGCAGAAAAGAAGAGAGAAAGCAGAACATTCACTGACAGAATTATGTGACTTTATGAAGTGTTCAAACATATGACTTATAGGTACCCCAGAAAGGGA
>CAUYRH010116043.1:0-10050 GCA_963574655.1 Perodicticus potto
ATTCTTGAGACAACTTTTGAAATGCTCCTTGAATTTCTAATTCCAACTTTACCTCCATTCTATTAATCTTATTTGCGATCCAAATTCTGAATATGATTTCTGACATTTTAGCCATCTGTTTATAAATGGGATCTTCAGCTGTGTCCACCTTGTCGTTCCTTGAGGGAGTTGACCTACTCCAGTTATTCATGTTACCAGAGTTTTTCTGCTGATTCCACCCCATGATGATTTTACACCGTTTGGCTAGATGAGCAGATAGGATAAGTTTGTTTGGGGGCTCTAGGAGTGGTGATTTGCCAGTCCTTTGCCCAAAATCTTGGACTGGTGTCTGTACCTTTTCCCCTGGAGCTTTGCCAAGGACCCATACAGTGCTACGTCCTGAGAAACTGGGAACCTTCTTGATCTGGTGGGGCTAAGTGGCCCTTTCATATTTTCAGCTGGTCTCTGTCTTACCCTAGTGAATCAGTTACTCTAGGTTGAAGTCTCAGCTGTGGAGAAATGCCAGCGATTAAGTCACCCCACCCCCCACATGCAACTATTGGAAAATGAAAATCAAACTTTCCCACGACCACACACCCAGGGTACCACATTGGATAGTCTTTGAGTGATTGGCCCAGTTCAAGAGGTCCAAATCAATTGTCCCAGTCATCACTAGTCTCAGGTGGGAGAGTTCAAAAGGTCTCCAGCAACTAGATAGGATGGGTCTGCCACCACTTCATGTATGACTCGCTCTCATGCTCCGTGAGATCAAAATGACCCAACCAGCAAATAAATTAGTCTGGGAAGGTTGATGCCTCCTTCCCCACCTTGCACCTCTGTCACACCCAGTTACTGGTAACCCCACAGGGCTGTGATCCAGTTCCCTCAATGAGCTCAGGAGTTTGCGCCTGCCTAAGTTACATGGAGATTTGTCTCCTCAGCCAAGCCACCATTCTCTGCCAGTATCCAGCAGTGGGAGGTGAGGCCTGACAATCTCGTGTGCTTAATTGGAGCTGGGATGGTTCATTCAGTTCCAGCCCTGCCCCTGATTGATGTTGCTGACAGACAGAACAACTTCACAGAATTTGTTTCTGTCCTGGCTATATTCCCTGCTGTTTGAGCAATTCTTCCCTGTCTGTGCTGCTGCCCAGTCTCAGCTGCAGTTTGTGTTAGGGTGGAAATGGTGAGAACTCACCCTTAGCTGTCAGTTCCAGCCTCTGCCTGCCCACTTTTGTCTCAGCTATGACCCTGAGGGTCAGGTGCATCTGAGGCTTAGTGAAGCAGTCCTCTGTGACAGCCCTGCCCTGGATGTCTGCTGTCTCCGTGCATGCGTATTCTGGTCCCTGCGCTTTGCACAGGCCAAGACAGCCTCAGGCATACCCTTTACTCCAGGGGCCTGCATTTCTGTCCAAGATTTGTTCAGCCAGTGGCTGCCACCAGAGATGATGCCTGGCATCCTATGGCTGCCCAAAGAGACCGGGAGTGTCATTTCAAAATATCCCCAGGTGTGTGAGCCCTATTTTTCCCATCACTGCAGCTGCTGGTCTGTGCCTCCAGGCACTGCCTCTCCTTTCCATTCCCTCTCAGTTGACCATCCTCTCCTTTCTTCCATGCTAGAGATTTAGCACAGATCAGCAATAGACCATGCCCCATACATGCCCCTTAAGAAAATGCCCATGCATCTGGACTCCATGGGGGATAGGCTTCCAGACCTAGGAGTGAGAGTGGAGGGGAGTGCTGGGAGTTCAAAATTGCAGGTAGAGAATATATACAGTTTTATGCCTGGCAGGAGGGTGTCATGGCACCCTAGTATGGGAAAGAGGTCTGGTCTTCTTTAGAGGGTCTCTCCCGTGGGATAAAATGGGAGGATATTTGTACTCTGTTCACTTGTTTTGTATAGAGTATACTGCGAGGCGTTCTCATTGGGGAGGGGACTCCCATCTACTTGGCGATGGATTTTGTACCTTTTGTTTGTATCCTTGGGGTCACAGCTCACCTTAGCAGGGTAGATGTGCTTTCTTCAAACTTCTCTCTTGGCTCAGATCCAAACCATAGGCTTTCTTGCTAACCTTCTATTCCTTAACTCTCCTTCTGGACAGGAGCCTCTGTGAAAAGCTGGCTCCAGTTGGCCCTCTTTCTTCCATCCCTCAGCATCTAGGAAATAAAGACTTAAGCATAGAAAATGTTGCAGGAAGACAGAGGCCCAGTGAAGAGAAAGAACACCCAAATACCATGTTTATAAGAGGAGTAACTTTATTTCAGCCAGTGGAGGAAACGGCATAAAGAAATTAAAAATGTCCATGCTCCATGGGGTATTTCTTTATCTTCTTCCCCAACACCAAACTCCTTGTGCATCTGGACAGTTGCCTCTGCTTGGCATGTTCTTCCTTCCACCTTTTATGTAGCTGGTTCCTTCTCATTATTAACATCTCAGGTTAAAAGCAACTTCTTACTCCTACCTCAAGCCCTATCAGTCTTTAACTACCAATCTGTAGTTATCTTGTGTATTTATTTGTTTGATTATTTATAATTATGTATTTTATTAAGTAAAGATAAGTTTTATAATGGCAGCACACGATATATGTGTGTTGGAGGGTGTATGAGAGAGAGAGAGGGAGAGAGAGAAAGAGACAGAGAGAGAAAATAAGTGAATACATATATGCATATATATGTAGAGAGAGAGAAAGAGATAATGAATGAATGAATGAATGAGTGAATAAATGGATTCTTCAAGAATCTCATTTTGAGTAAAATGAATATTCTTCTTTCCAAAATAAGATGCACTCATTGTTATCTGTTACATTCTTGAGACTCATGCTTTTTTTTTTAATTTTTGTGATATCCTTCTAAGGAATAATTTCACTTATTAGCACTGACAGACAGACACACACACAAAGAAAAAGACACAAATCTTGTTCCGTTTGTTTCTTTTGGAGAGTCTTGGTGAATGTGGGTATATATGTATACATTAGATATGCATATCTGGCTTGGAGTGTTTTGTTCATCAATTTTCCTACAGCATTTATTCGAATATGCTGCACACTAGCCACATCCAAGGCTCATCTGATTACCCAAGGACATGCACACCTAGTGTGTTACTGCAGAACATGCTGTACTTCTCATAAGCCTGTCTAAAGTACAATACCTGGAATTCTTAGGAAATATGTTTCCTTGGAAGAGTCTTCCATGAATTGAAATAGACACCCAATTTCTGTGGTTGCCAGAAAACTTGCATTACCCTATAGCAAAGAGCTTCTTACAAAGATAGTTCATTCAGCTTATAGCAAGTAACTAACTAAAAACTAAGTTAAAAAGTAAACTATATAGACAGGGTAAAATAAAAATTATTCTAGTACTTTGGATTAATGTCCAAATATCTAAATATACGTGACTTGTGGAATTTGGAGATTTCAACTGGTCAAAGTAAATTACAATTTGATGTTCTCCTTAGGTTGTAGTATCTCTGATTATTTATGAAGAGCAATATTGCATTTTCTTTTGGGTATTACTCACTATAGACAACTCACAGAGTTTTTAAACTTATCAATAGTAATCTCAGGGTTGGTATTGATTTATATATGAATATTGAGGCAGAAATAAGCCACCAAGTGATTTTGTTTTAGAAATTTTTTTCAGTAACAAGAAGCTAGACATGCTCCTGTTCCTTTGTTCTGTATTCTCTACAGTCCCACAATGCAGTTGGAAGTATCTCAGCTCCTTAATGAAGTGCAGCAGTGTGCAATAGTGAGCATAGGGCCATTCTAGATATTTTATACCATGATGTTGGGATGTTAGCAACTGATTATGTGAAATGGATCACTAAAAGTCAGGTGGAAAAATTGCGCAACCCATTAGCGACCTCCTTTCGGAAAGGAATGATAGTACCAATCTGCTGAAGTCCAGGCACTCAAGGAAGACACTAGAAAAAGTCTGATGATAGGAGTGGGAAAAAAAACAGGGGAAGGAAAATGGGACATACAAAAGTGATTAATTTCCTTAATTTGTGAATTTTGTGTCACTTAGGGTTTACCTAATTTTATTCAAATATTTTATGTCCTTGAACTCAAATTCAAATGTCTAAGACAAACTAAGATACGATTCTTCATAAATTTTAAAGACAGTACATTGTTAATAGAAAATGAAAAATTCTGGCAATTGGTCTCTAAATATGAAAATTGTAGGACACCTGCCAATGCTGCACCAAACAGGTTAGGGAGAGTCAGAAATTTCTGTCAGTGCTTTCTTCTCACTGTTACTCAGCCTGATGCCCCTTTCAGAGGATCATTTGACACTTTTATAAAAGTGCAGGAGGCAAGAAAGGCCTTGGGATAGTGATGAAATAAACCCAGTAAGCATCTGAGTTTTAAAAAGTGTCCTCTGTTAAAAATATTTTGAAGATTAAACTCTCATTCATGCCTCTTCCAATTTAATTTTAGCATATAAAGATAATTTATTTTTCAAATAAGTTATATCCTATAGATCATGAAGAAAAAACTAATCAAGGTGGCATATAGTAAATACAAGTGTCAATGATAAGAGTAGTTGTAATGTTTCATTCTGCCTAGTGAGAACTCTAAGGATAAGAACTTTGCTCAGGTGTGGTACAAAGTTTAAGTCTGGTCCTAATCCAGAATGTCACTAATTTTCAAATGCCACTCTAGGAAAAACTCTGAAACTGGAGACATACATTTTTAAAATCGCTATCCAATGACTTCTTGGTGAATATAAACCAAACAACACAACAAAAAGAGAGCAGCATAAACTACCTCCGTCCCCTAGTAGCATCAGCCTCAAACTTCCTGAATAAGTTTCACACATGAAATATAAAACTAAATCTAAAAATAATTTTGGGAATTGATATTGTACTTATACTTATTCCAGACAAAACCCTAAGCCCCAGGACAGTTTTATCTCTAAATAGTCATAGATTTCTTACTATATGTGGAGTCAAGGTGGAGGTGAAAATACAGAGCTCATACATGTGAAATAATACAGATTACACCAAGATAACAAACGTTTAATAAACTCCCTTGTCTACTTTACCAGATGATATCTTTAGGAGCCATTTCTATACTGTCACACTGACATGCGAGTGACAAGTTTAATTCTCTTCCTCTGTCCTTTTCTCTCTATGCTCCAACACACACATATATGCACACACACACACACACACACACACACACACACATTTCTTAAGTATCAAGATATCTTTATTCACTTTCCTCTATTCTTTCTTGACTGCAGTAGGACAATTCTTCTTCCAAAGATCCTATCCACAGTTATGAGTTTAGGCCTTATCTCTCTTCTTTGCACAACATAAACTAGAAAAGACTGAGATTTGGCAATAAGGGAATATTGCTACACCTTCCAAAGAAGTGGAATGCCTACTACATGATCAACAAGAAGCGGTGCTCCCCTTGTTTTATTACTGTGTGGAATAAGCTTCATCTTCACACTTTTGTCCACAAACATGTAGCCTATCTGCTAGTCTAGATAATAGGGAAGAGAATCACACAGATTATATACCACTTTAAAAGATGAAGAATATAATGATGGTGATGATGATGAAGATGATGATGAAAATGACATCAGAGAGAAAACCAATTCAAGCCACTATATTAGTGATATTCTTAACTTCAGAGACAGCTGAGAAAAATTCAATTAGTCAAACTCATAATTGAGTGTCTTTTTCCATGTCTTATAAAGAACAACATTAATTGTTTCTTAAATTATCCTGAAAGTTTGTTATTCTTTTATCCATTTTAGCTGATATACAGTATTTGTATGCCTTATATTGGCATGTAGTAAATCCATGTGAAGTTGCGATTTAAGATCATAGCTATAACTTTCCCTTTCCTGACTCTTTCCTACCTCTCTCAGATGCTGCCTTTGGAAGTGTATCCTAACTTCACACTCTTACCATGATCTGGGATGCTAGTAGACTTTCCTCTGCTCATCTGTGTTCATAAAAATGAGAATGCTAGATAATACTATATTAATGCCAGTCTCTGCTTGGGAAAGTGTTTTCAAGGTGTAATAATGCCAACCTCCTGAATATGGTCAAGGTTCCCCTTGTATAATGTTGATGCAGAATGGCATTGCTTTCCCCCCCCCGTAGCTGAATACATGCCATTTTAGTGGCATTTCAGGTTACAGGACAGTTCCCCGGAAATTGTTTTGTCTATATCCTTGAAGCCCAGAGCTCTACGATCAATTGCCAGTGAAGAAAAAGATATATTATAACATTCCCAGCCAGTCAACTGTGTTGTCACTTTTCGTTACCCCATCTATAAAACATGGGGTTTATACATGTCACATCAGGAAGGTATTATGAGAGTTAATGAACCAGAGGTTGTAAGGGGGATTTAGCCTGTCGGATGAAAGGTGCTGCTTAAGTATAGAGCATTCCCGTTTTATGTGACCTGAATCTTCAGGGCCAAAGCAACATATCAGGAAGTCACGGTACTGCTATTAAGGGGCAGAGGGCACCATCAGTACCTTCTCAATGTGAGGTGTAAACACGATCTACAAAAAGAGCTGTTTGGAATTTTATAACTTACTGTTCAGTGGTGGCTCCTCTTTTTCCTGGAGCTGCCACATCCCCTGCATGATAAAATTAGTCTCATTTTGCCCAATTTATCCTTGGTTCCCTTGACACAACATCCATTCCCTCAAAATCCCTTTTGGATTAAATGAGGTATGGTACAGAAATATAAGATGTACAAATACATCAACTAAAATGGATGATAAGAGAACAAACCTGTAAGGCAAGCAGTGCTCTGGCAGGTTTTTAGCTGTTACTTTTGAGATACAAAAGCAAGAGCACATCTGCAGCTGAGATACATTAAAGGGTTTTTGTTATCACAATAACAAGAAAAAGTATAGGAAACCAAATGGGGCAAATGTAATATGCCACCTCCAAGTACCATTTGTGAGTTTTGTACTGTAGAAAAGACTAACACTCAAGATTATGAGACCTTGCTAAAGGCCTCTCATTTAGCTTACATTTCTTAACATTATGACAGTTCTGCAGGGTCCATTCGTTCAATTTAACTTGGGGTCCACTTTCTACAGAGCTGCTCCTCTTATTGGCCACATTAACACTCATTTGCTGGGAGTTCAACCTTTTTTGTCCTGCACTGGCTGCTACCAGTAATCTCTCCCAAAAGCTTCCTCCTGAAGGACCTAAAGTCCATTGTTTCCTTGGACATTTATTTGTTAACATTTTAAATTATTATGTTTTAAATGCATTCTTCCTACCACTATTGAAAAAGTTCACATTTATAATGAGATTAGCTTGAAGGGATTTAGAATGAAGTTCATTTTGTTTGCAATTTCTACAGACACTTCTCACTTTCCATAATAAAGCTGGTTTTCCTAACCAGAGGAAAAGACCATAAATATTCACAAGTTTGAAGAAAACAATCTATTTTTTTCTGATAATAAAATAAAAGCCAGTAGTTAAAAAACAGAGAAGTCAGGAAACTGTGTTTCATGTTTATTTGTGTTTTTTCTCCCTCTGTGCAGGCTCCTTGCATTCTTTCCTTACTTAGTTCTTCCATTTTTGTAAAAGTAAGTAAAGCACAAATAATAGACTCCCTTTTGGTTCCCCCTCAACTGAGATACCTGAAGGCTTACAAGACGGTACTTTATCCATTATAGCCAGCTGCTGTAAATCAGCTGTGTGAATAAGAACACCTGAAACAGTCTAGCCCTACATGTTTTACAAGAAGAAAAGCATGGACTCTTGGGGTATCAGGGAGTATTTTAACATTAAAAAAGTCCACCTGATGCTGTGAATACAGCTACAAAAACACAAAAAAATAAGTTTTCTCCTGCTTTTGGCACAGAGATGCAATTTTCCCCAAGAATATTTTATATTTTCCGCTTTATTCACTGCTTCCTCTGATAGTGTGTAATCTCTTTCATAGTCTTTTAAAAAATGTTTGATTATGCATCATTCATTCACTTTTTAATGAGACAAAAAGAAAATTTTGTATGTTTTTGAGAATTAAGTGTATTTACACTCAGCGATGCATAGCTAAACAATTTTGGTCATTGAGTATATTTTGTCCCTGCTGCAGAGGCTAGGGAGATATCTGTAGTGTTATGTCTCAATGCTTTAAGATCCTGTTATGTTTTGAGGAAAGATTTCAGGTCACTGTGATGTATATGGAATAGCAGAGTGAAACTTGTCTCTTTGAAGAGCATGGGGCTTAAGGAACTTGATAAATGACTAGATTTTCAATGAGTCAAATATCAGAAAAGATGTTGCTTTCATTTTCCTTTGCACTAGTTAATCTGCAGAGGTTCTGATTTTTCTTTTCAGATTTATAAAACGAAGTGACACATTTCTGAAGTGGCACAAAAGAATCAAAAGGGAGAAAACTGCCTAACCAAAAGGTAAAAGATGTATACATATTTTAATGGGTCAATTCTAGAGGTGTTTTGGTTTGGTTTGGTTTTCCTTTCATGCCTATTAAAGTTTAGATGCATGAAGGTACTCAACGCTTTTAAAGTGTAGATCAAATGTCTGATGTAGTTGTACCTTTACTGCTTGGTACCATATATGAAATATCAACAAAGCAATTTGAGCATTGTGCCATTGACTTACAAGTTCTTTTTTTATATTTTTACTTAAAACTTAAGCAGAAGGAAGTGATCTTTTTGTACAACAATGCATATGAAAGAAATGAGAGATTGCATGCCATAGATCTGAATACTGCTCAAGTATCCACTATAGGTCAAGAAATGAAATTAGGGATCAATTTGCACCAGAGATTCTTGTCACTGACTAAACAGGAAGAGAAGCTCTGACCTGATTTACATTTCATAATGTAAGCTCCACAAGGATCTCAGAAGGAGCTATATTCTTCCTAATCTGGAAGGATGCATTTGTTGGAAAAGTAAAGTTATTATCCTTGTACAGTACAAGAAGACGTTTTGTTTGTTGCTTGTTTTGAAACACAAGCAGAACAATTCATTAGTTTTCAAATGAATCTGTGTTCTGTGAATTTATGGGCATATTCTCCTGCCCACTGACTATGTACAAGAAAGAGGATATAAAAAGAAAATCTTTCTCCATAACAGTGGTAAAATAGGGAACCTACAAAGTATGTTTCTTATTCAGTCTATGTTGGCTTTGCTTCCTTGCTCACTCCCCTGTCTTTCCTCACACATTCTTTGACTTTCTCATTCTTTCTCCTTCTTGTTGTTCTATACACATACCTATTTCTCTTACTAGCTAATCAATCCCTTGAGAATATTTTGTTAATCTAAAATTAGCATCTACTGGTATGTAAAAACATTAAGTGAATGGGTTATACTCTAACTTCTACAAAACTCAAGGCTTTCTACCTTTAGATTGGCCATTTACCCCTTCAAGAAGAAAAATAAGCAACAGAGGGGAGAGCAAGATTGCAGCTGAGTAACAGCTTCTCTGCAACCAGCTGCTGTGAGATTGGGGAGAGAAGATTCTAGGCACTTCTAACTTGTAGGCTCTGCCCAGAAACATCCCTCTGTGGATGCAGGGAGATAGCAAGAGACTTATGAACCGGAGTGGGCACTGCTGGATGTGCAAAGTTGGCTGATCTGAGAAGGCCCATGTCTTGTTCAATGGATGATGGCAGTTGAACAGACATCAAAAAAGGATTGGTACAGCATTCTGGGGGCAGACCCATCTGCAAATGTGTCAGAGCTAAAACAGAAGTATCAAAAACTCATATTAATGAAGATGATCTAAGAAATATGGGACCAGGAGATGCTCAAATATATCTTGAAGAAATGTCTTGGAATGAAGATGATCACTCTTTTTCTCTGAGTTGCCGATGTGGTGGAAAATACAGTATTTCCAAGGATGAAGCAGAAGAAGTTAACTTGATTTCTTGTGATACATGTTCACTAAACATAGAAGTCCTTCATTATAACTAGAATTATTCACTACTTGGAATCGTGTAACTTTGTATTTAGACATGATGAAGAGAGGCCACTGGGCTTTGCAGTCAAGGAAATGGGTTTCTTTGTGGTCAGCCTGATTATTTCCAAAGAAAATATAAGATTGTCAGGCCGACC
>CAUYRH010116045.1:0-11178 GCA_963574655.1 Perodicticus potto
TATTTGAGAGGTGGAAAAAAAGGAGTATATATGCTTATCTGTAAGTGAAACGAATGACAGCAATGACAAGGGACAAGAAGGAGGAATTAGGATTATTTTACTAACATAAAGTACTCATACTGCCCATAAAGTGGTATAGCCCGACATCGTGGCAGGCGCCTCTAGTCCCAACTATTGGGAGGCTGAGGCAAGAGAATCCCTTAAGCCCAAGAGTTTGAGGTTCCTGTGAGCTGTGAGGCCATAGCACTCTACCAAGGGCAACATAGTGAGAATCTGTCTTTTTAAAAAATAAAAATAAAAATAAAAAACGATAGAGGCTTTACATATTTTGTATTAACCTAGATTGAGGTGGAATGCATTCTTAGTAAAGCATCACAAGAATGGAGAAGCAAGAATCAATGTACTCAATTCTAACTTGAAGGCAATAAATGAGCTAATACAAGGTTGGGGTAGGGGAAGGGGGGGGGCTCACCTCTTGAGGCAGGACACAGTTATAAGAGGGAATTTACCTAACAAACCCCTAAACAAATCAGTGTAACCTAATTCTTTGTACACTTAATGAATACAAAACAATAAAAAAAAATAAAGTGGAAGAAGCTTTCATAAAGGAAAACATATCTTGGAGTTGGTATGTCACAGGGTGTTCAAGACAGAATTTAAGATTCAGCCTGAACCATATGATCTACTTTCTAAAGTTAGAAGAAAACTGCTTTTTGAGAAAAGCCAAGTAAAATAATAATTGTCTGTGGATAACAAAAAATCTTAGAATTGCCATGGTTAAAGGGACAATTGACAGCTAAAATTCAGCTATTTTGTGGCATGAAAAATTTAACAAAGTAATCATAATTATTGATAATATACATATCAAAATATGTCAAAATTTTAGGAATTTCATACAATTTTGGAATACATTATAACATGTTTATATAATTATAAGCCAAAGAAAGTTAAACACTTTTATATTTAGCAATACTTCTTGTGTGGTTTTAACATACCAAATAAACCAAATATGTTTCTATCAATTTTTAATGGCTATAGTATTTTAAAAGCTGGTTTGAAGTCACAAAGACAATGTAGAAATTCTGATTTTGGAACTTTTGTCAAATACCAAAGTGTTACTGACACTGAACACTGAACATTTGGTACTTGTCCCTGAGGGGGAAAGAAGAATGAGGACAAATAGTTTCAGGAGAAGGAAAGGGAAATGTATTAATTTTCTGGCAGGTTAGAAAGTTGGCAGACTTCATCTTAAAATACCAATGTGCTGGTTACACACAGAAATACAGTGCTTTTAAGTGGGAAGGTGTTTCATCTTCAGGCTCTCGCTGTTTAACTATAGAGCTGATGATTCTGATTAATCCCATCTCCAGAATCTGTCTAGATAATTCCATTGAGCCATCTCCTGACATTCAAAAAACACACGAACCAATAAAAAATGAAAAAGAAAAAAGAACAGCACTCACTTGCCCCCTCAGATTACTGGCCACCATCAGGGACTCAGGTTTTAGTTCCCAAAAAGGATCATAAGGTTTTAAAAAGACAGTCATAAAAACGTTTTCTCTTTTTCAGGCCTTTGCCTCTGTTGATAAAGGTTTAATTTTAAACTTTTGGTCATATAAACAGTTGTCATAAACATGATTATATGTTATTATAAAATGGTAATTTATTTATCCAAAGTGACAGATTAAAGAGCAAAAATTTTACTTTCTTTGAAAAAAGATATCCAAGTTTTCAAAACATTTTGTATATAGAATTATTTTCTAACATATAGTAGTTCTAATTACATGTATTAATTATAATTTTAACTCTTACTAGCCTTTATTTTTGATGAAAATCTGGGAAGTTAAAGTAACTTTTAGCTGCTATCAATTCCCAATTTTTATTAACATATTTAAATATATTTAGATTTCTTTATAACTTAATTAGTTAAGAAATGTTCTTGAGACATTCTCACTCTGATGCTCCAGGCTAGAATGCCATAGCATCAGTCTAGCAAACAGCAACCTCAAACCCCAGGGTGTAAGAGGTCCTCCTGCATCAGTCTTCCAAGTAGCTGGGACTATACCTGCCTAATTTTTTCTAATTTTAGTAGAGATGGTATTTCACTCTTGCTTAGACTGCTCTCGAACTCCTGTGCTCAAGTTATCCTACCACTTTGGCCTCCCAGAATGCTAGGATAATAGGCATGAGCCATTGTGGTTGGCCTTTAGCTTTCTATAATATATAAAAAGAGTGTCAAAGTATATAAACTTAAACTTATGTGTTATAATCAGTTTTAGTATTTTAACTTACAAATGATTTTGATATTTTATGATCATCCTTTTTAATTTAACATAACATGGCTTCAATATTTCCAATTAATAAGAACTTTGATACACAGGTGCCATCCATTAGTTGACAGTCAAATCTAGCCAAATATTACAGAAGCAGCCGTTCTGTGAACTGAAAACATCTAGAAAAGATAGGTTTTAACCCAACAGCTTCAGGTGAAGATGTCTAAATTAGACTTGGAGGGCGTTTTTATTCTGTTTTACCAATTATTTTAAAAACTTTTTATTCATCAAATATTACTAAAGCATTTATTATTTCACCCTCTGTTATTATTTCTCCTACCTTTCATTTGCCATTTATTTTTACCCAAACTCTCTACCTTTGGAGGAGCTATTAGGTCTGGCCCCTGTGCTGGTCTAGATGTCTGACAGTGACACTAGTCTAACAATTGCCTTACCATCAGCCTGTGTCCATTCGTATAGGATCAGGTTACATAGGGAAAGAAATGGGATATCCCGGTCGCTGGGCCACACAATAGCATTCACTGTGAAACCCCACTTTGACACATGGAATAAAGGAATTCTTAGGAATACTGGAATAAAGGTTTAAAAGTGTGATATAGTTTCTTGCTTAGAAATCATTCTGCTTCTAACACCTGAGGTTATGTCCCTGCTCTTGGACTTGCCACATTCGGTAGGAAAAAAGAAAACTGATGTGATGTGGGGAAAGCTTGTATAGTTCCACCAGCATCTGACCCATCTTCCTCAAATTCCCCAGAGAGCAGACAAATCTGTCCAGTGGGTATAGCCTGTCTCACTTACCCTGACTCACACTGCGTGTGACCACACACTCACTGAGGTGTGTAAATCAGCCCCTATGCCTTGCTCTTCTCCTGTTATAAACAAATGTTTCTGCCACCTGTGGCAATTTTCTGTGAAACCCAATTTCCAGGTTATCCAACATGATTGTTTCATGTGATGTGATGTCTTTCCCTGCTGTTGAACACTATGGTCTATAAAGTGCACGCGTCTGGGCAGCACCTGTGGCTCAGTGGGTGAGGCTCCGGCCCCATATACCGAGGGTGGCAGGTTGAAACCCAGCCCCGGCCAACTTGCAACAAAAAAATAGCCGGGCATTGTGGCAAGCGCCTGTGGTCCCAGTTACTTGGGAGGCTGAGGCAGGAGAATCACCCAAGCCCAGGAGTTGGAGGTTGCTGTGAGCTGTGTGACGCCACGACACTCTACCGAGGGCGATAGAGTGAGACTCTGAAGGCAGGACTACACTTGTGGAGCATACGACAAGGGTACAAGTCAAATCTGTCAAGGTTAGAACATAGATGTTTTTGTACAATAGTCAAGTAAATGAGGTGGAAGCTATGTTGATTGGTTTGATCTAACCACGTCAGATTGTATTAGAAAAAAATTGTACCCCCTCCAAAATAAATAAATAAATGAATAAATAAAGTGTATGCATCCCTTGGTCTGACTAAATGTACCTGGGGTCTGGGGTCCAAAATTGGTACAGTAACTTCTGTTCCAAAATTTTCATAGTATTTTAAGCATTTTCCTCTACTACCATGTATGTGAAACATCGTCTGGAGTAAGGATCTGTTCCTGTCAGGACCCATTTTTAGCCCTTCAGGGTGAGTGGCACTAATTCAGTATAATCCACTTGCTAGCTATGTATGGGTGAGGGCTTCTGCCTGGGGACCTTGCACTTACCCAGAGAGCCTCTGTGTCCCTTGCTCTTAGACAGAACAGTTCTTATAGGCATTTTGTGCCTTAGAGGGTGCAAGAATAACATGTCTAGACCTAGCCACTGCAGCCCGCAGTGTCCACTCATTCCATGGACATAAGGGCTATATCAAAGGAGTGCACCCAAAGTCCCCCTTCCAAACATAAAAGGTGGTCTTACTTCAATTGACGTCCCTTTTAAGTTCTCGGAGTGATTTCTCTGGGGCTACACCCTTAAAGTATCCATTTAACAGCTCAATTCTCCATTGTTCATCTATGTACCAGACCATATGACCAGTCCATATGTAATGTGGCAGATTTCCACGCAGAATGTTGTCTATTGATCTGTAAACCAAACAACAATTTACTTTTTGTTTTGTCAATCAAAAGCTGTTCACAGAGTTCTGTCCATGTAACAGTAGCTTCCAGCAACTCCTCAGTTCCCAAATTGCCCTTGTGGTAAAGATGCTACGCGTTCAAGGGTGTGGTGGTCCCTCTCTGCATCCCCCCAGGAGTGTGCTTCTGTATAAACCATTTTCTTCCTATTATTCAACTCTTCTGGGCACTGCCCCTCTTATTAGAGACTCTGATATTACCCAGGATATTATGAGTTTCTCAGGTTTATTTTATGTCCTTCAATCATTGAGGCAGCTTCAATCAATGTCCAATAGAAAAATAGTAATTATCTTTAAGATCGTGTGTACTGGGTATTGGCATCTGGAAATTATTTATTCCAGAACTGCTCCAATCCCTCCTGGGAGGTGCTCACGGGCTTTTGACATGAGCTCCGGTCAACATGAATGTAAATGGCAGACACTTCCAAAATCAAATCTGCACAGGGAAGAGGTGAGACAGTCCAGCCTACACAGACTGCACAGATATGCCGCGGTGGCCCCAAGTCAATCACAGGGTCATGCTGTGGAACTCACGTTCGCTTGCTCTAACCCCACCAATCTGAACTTCCTGCAGGGCATCTGCTTGGGTGATGCCAAGGATTTCAATAAAGGCTTTGGTTCACAGGTTTTTTTGCTGTCTCTCTTTGAGTTCCCTGCTGTCTGTAGATGGTTCCCTAAACTCTTTATGATTTGTAAGTAATATATTTATTTTATTCCACGCATTTTGGTTTAAATGCATGGAATAGAATATGCCTCACACGGCTGACACAGCCCAGCTGAGCTCCATCCATCAGCTCATATCAGGGCTCCCCTACAGAGTGGCTATCTTGGCTTATAGCTACTCTTGACAGAAAGACCTCAAGATAAAATTAGAAACCTATTACAGTAAAAATCATAACAATTGGTACCGTGAGTGGAGTGTGTGTTTATGACTGTGAGAAAGAAAATACAATGCTGTTAGCCTGCTCATGGTTCACTACCAGCTGGCTTTCCCATTTGGACAACACTACCTGAGGCAGTTCTAGCACTTGGTGATACACATCCAAAATGCCATGCACCACCGCTTTTTGCATCATCCAGTATGGCTAAGGATTCCTGCTCTAAACTGTAGGTTTTTCAAAGTGATTCCTCCCCTAAATCCAAAATTGCCATTCCCACACTGCAAGAGGGGCAACCATGGTTGCCATCATTCCCGTGAATGGGAACTACTTTGCTAAACTGTTTAAAGATCCCAATTTGTGTCGTAAAGTTCTGGGACAGTAGAGAGGCAATCCCACCTCAGTGCTAAGGCTTTTGGGCACAGACACCAGGTGTTTGGTGAAACTTGGACACAGAAGCCGGGAGACTCCAGTGTTTCAGAGCACTTTGTGAGTGAGTGATGTGTTCAAACCTTCAGGGCTCCCCAGTAAGAGGGGCATCCCTCTGTAGGAAGCCAGGGCTTTTCACAGGCAATAGATTTGCAATCTCAATGTTGCTGCTTCCATAATTCTATAGCTAGAGCTGCTGAATAAAGTTCATTAGCAGCAACAATCACCTACAAATGGGACTGATGGGAACCCTAAATGGTGCTCATAACAGGGCCACTCAGGCTACCAGGAGCTTCTTAGGTAACTAACCAAAGAGAAAAAAATATATAGCCACTTAAAAATACAAGCCATCCTAAAAGAAAAAAAATAGGAACTTACAGTTGGGGGCCATACCAGGGAGAGGGTACTGCCTAGGAACACCTGGGTCCCTTTTCTTCCCCTTGTTTCTCTTATTAACCAGAGACAGAAATTAGGAACCATGGCTTTTGATTGCTAAACACCTGAAAAGAAAAGAATAAAAATGAAATGAAAAAAGAGTACCATTTTAGGCAGTTACCAGTCCAAGAAAAAAAATTTTAAAAAGATACACTTTAAGTACTGAGCAAATCCCAGACCGAGCAAATACGATTACTTATTAATTTAATAAACAAACACCTAGATGCAAGAGGGAAAAGTAAAATATAAAAAACATTGTGTGCCTATATACATTGTAATATAACCTTATAATGAAGAGATAATTGAATATATAACATATAATTAAACACATTTCCACAATTGGATTCAACTAAACCCCAAATTTTATTAAGGGATTTATATAATTAAAAAGAGGTCACAGATAGGATTTTGTGCCTCTATAACACAGGTTCTAACTTTAAGAATTGCTAAATTTATACCTGGAGATTTCACTAAATTTAGACACTCTGCCCCTATAATCTTAAGAAGGTAACTAAATATGAAAAGAAGAAAAAAATAGGTAGGCCTCAACTTTAATTGTATCTTTTCCCAAATTTCCCAAAGTTCAATTATCTGTGCCCTAAAATGTCCTACAATAGGCATAGATGAATCATCACTCTAACATGATGAATGATAGGTTAAAAAAATCAATTAATTCTTTGGCACTTCCGAATTTACTTGATAAAATGGGACCCAATTAACTCCAAATTCAAATAGTTAATATGGCCCAATGCAAATGAAAAGAAAACCTTTAAGGATTAAAACTTATGGCGGTGCCTGTGGCTCAAAGGAATAGGGCACCAGCCCCATATGCTGGAGGTGGTAGATTCAAACCTGGCCCCAGCCAAAAACTGCAAAAAAAAAAAAAAAGGATTAAAACTTATCATATAAAACCTAGCTAATAAAGATATAATTATCTTCACTACTTCTATTTGCTAACTGATTTCATCTGTTCCTTACTCAGAAAAAAGAAAAAAAAAAAGGAAGCCAGGTACAAGTAGCTCACACCTGTAATCCTAGCACTCTGGAGGCTGAGGTGGGTGAGCTCATGAGTTTGAGACCAACCTGAAGAAAAGTGAGACCCTGTCTCCTGAAAGATTTGGCTAGCATGCTCCATTCTTTGCCTATTTCTTTTCTTTTCTTTCTTTCATTTTTTTTTTTTTTTTGAGACAGAGTCTCACTTTGTTGCACTTGGTAGAGTGTCATGGTGTCACAGCTCACAGCAACCTCCAGCTCTTAAGTTCTCTTGTCTCAGCCTCCCAGCCTCCTGGGACTACAGGCACCTACCACAATGCCTGGCTATTTTTATTTTTTATTTATTTATTTTTTTTAGTTGCAGTTTGGTTGAGTCGGGGTTTGAACCTGCCACCCTCAGTATATGGGGCCAGCGCCTTACTCAGTGAGCCACAGGCGCCTCCCTTATTACCTGTTTTAATAGCCTCTCAGCCTTAGGTTACCTCCACCTCTTCAGGGACACAGTATGCCTTTTTCAGGGTAACTCAGTACCTGCTTTATCATCATAAGTAACTTTCACAGACAAGATCATAATGGAATTTACCTCCTCCAGAAGCACTGCATGACATCGCTTTGATGACACCCTCCTGCAAGGAGACTTATTTAACACACCTATTGAAGACATACTATTCCATTGTTTTTAGTACTTTCTGTGTTTGGTGGCAACATATTCCACATATGCAAATCCTGTTCACAAATTAAAATCAATAGGCACTCCTGTTAGTGCCTTCGACAAAAAACTCCTTTATGGCAAAGGCTTAGACAACCTCTTCTCATACTTCCTGAAGTCTCTGGACTACATATAATGGCCATTAGTCGTCCTGGGGATTTTTTTTTTTTTTTTGGCCAGGGCTGGGTTTGAACCTACCACCTCTGGCATATGGGGCCGGAGCCCTATTCCTTTGGCTTTTATTGTAAGAAGTTGCCCTTCTCAGTCTTATGCTATATGCCATTAGAATAACAAATGGTTGAGTCCCTACTGGGATTTCCTGTTGAGTGCAAAATAAATATCCATGCTTGTATACTGATGTTAATAAGCCATTGAACAAATACATAATATATGGAGGCGAATAGGCACATTTAATGGTGAAGTCTTCCAAATAACATCTGTTGTACATCTTCTGACAGGCAGAGCTCAGCAGATGGAATACTATTTTAAGAAAAAAAAAAAAAAAAAGAAAGAAAGAAACCCCAGTACACAGCATGCTCCTGTGTGAGCTGCCCCTGAATCCCTCCTGACCTACCTTCTCTCACCTGTCCAGTCCCACCATGGTCTTCTTTTCCTATCCTGCCCTCCTCACACATCACTCATCACAGTGGTCCTTCCAATGCACTGCCATTTTCCATGCCCTGGTCTGTGCTGCAGACACGTCTTCCCCTCTTCTCTTCCCGCCCTGTGTGCGCTGGACTCTCTGCTCCTCATTCTCCAGAGTCTCCTCCGTGTCTCTCCTCCTAGAGGCCTTCATTGTTCATTCCATCCAGGTCTGAGCCCTGTCCTCTGAGTTCCCAAGGGCCACTCTTCTACATATAGTTTAGCTTCCATAGTTACTTTCTGAATCAAAACTAACTAAAACATTAGAGGACATGGAAAATTTATCTGTGTTTTTCCCCTCTGAGCCCCACATGTATGAACAAAAAGCAATACAGGAGATTCTCTAATAATCTAAAAAGTACAAGCATTAAATCTATTTTGGAAGGAAGTATGGAGAACCCTCAAGGAACTCAAGCAAGACCTCCCATTTGATCCTGCAATTCCATTGCTGGACATTTACCCAGAAGGAAAAAAAAAATCCTTCTACCACAGGGACCCTTGCACTAGATTGTTTATGGCAGTTCAATTTACAATCGCCAAAATGTGGAAACAGCCTAACTGCGCACCACCCCGAGAATGAATTAACAAGCTGTGACATATGTACACTATGGAATACTATTCAGCCACTAAAAAATATGGAGACTTTACATCTTTCATATTAACCTGGATGGACGTGGAACACATTATTCTTAGTAAAGCATCACAAGAATGGAGAAACAAGAATCCTATGTACTCAATTTTGATATGAGGACAATTAAGATTCTAGCACATGGTAGGGGTGAGGGGATGGGGAGTGTTAAGAAAGGGAAGGAAGGAGGAGTGGGGGGTCAAGGGGTGTGGTACCTTTTGGGGGAAGGACACAACTATAGGGGGGTCCTTATCTAACAAAAGCAATCAATGTAACCTGGCTCTTTGTACCTTCAATGAATCCCCAACAATAAAAAAGTATTTCCTTGCTAATTAAAGGTAAAAATAAGTTGCAATTCCCCCTTTACATCACTCTGTTATAAAATTATGTGGTTTCTGAAGATGTATGAACATACTTTCTAAGTGGAATTTTTTCCCCTGTAAACTAAAAACACTTTAAGTATTCACCCGTCAAAGGACAAGGAAATAATGCATATCTGTATTATGAAACACGTGTACAGGGATATATCATGCGGATGTTTGCAAAAACTGTGTTGAAAATGTCAGGGACTCTAGGGAATGTCTATTAGCTTTGAGTTAGAAAAAAATCAAGCAATATGCTGGAAGTTATTATTGTGTATTAAAGAAATGCCTGTTCTTAGTGTTCTTAGAAGGAGTCACAATGTATGTCTGTGCAAATAATTATTTTCTTTTTCTTTCATTTTTATTTCTTTTATGTTTTTGAGACAGAGACTCACTATGTCACCCTCAGTAGAATGCCATGGCGTCACAGTTCACAGCAACCTCAAACTCTTGGGCTTAAATGATTCTCTTGCTTCAGCTTCCAGAGTAGCTGGGACTACAGGTGCTCACCACAATTACCAGCTAGTTTTTGGTTGTAGTTGTCATTGTTGTTTAGCAGGCCCGGGCTAGGCTCCAACCAGCTTCAGTGTGTGTGGCTGGCCCCCTACTTACTGAGCTACAGGTGCAAAGCCTATGAAAATAATTCTTTATGAAACTTCCACAATTAGAACAGACTAAGCTATATAATAGACACAAATATGACCTTTTAAGCATAAGACTCTGAGCAAATTTTGCCTGTGGCTCCCAGTATAGTCTCTGGTTTTTTTCTTTCTAAGTATTTCATAGGTAATTTCTAGAAAACACTAAAATAGAGCATATGTAACCTCAGTTTTTCCTAATGAACATAATATTTCTATTCAACTTAGGAAAGGTTGATGAAAATAATTTGTTGGCATGGATACGGAGAGAAGAGTACACTTGTACACTGCTGGTGGGAATGCAAGCTAATATGGTCTTTTTGGAAAGAAGTTTTGAGAACACTCAAGGAACTAAAAGTAGCCTACCATTTAATCCTGCAATTCCTTTAGTAGGTATATACCCACATGATCAAAAACTATTTTACAACAAAGACATTTGCACCAGAATGTTTATTGCAGCCCAATTCATAATAGCCAAGACATGGAAACAGCCCAAGTGCCCATCGACCCATGAATGGACTAAGAAATTGTGGTATATGTGCACCATGGAATACTATGCAGCCATGAAAAATGGAGATATCATATCTTTTTTTTTTTTTTGTAGAGACAGAGTCTCACTGTGTCATCCTCGGTAGAGTGCTGTGGCATCACATAGCTCACAGCAACCTCCAACTCCTGGGCTTAGCTGATTCTCTTGCTTCAGCCTCTTGAGTAGCTGGGACTACAGGCTCCCACCACAATGCCCGGCTATTTTTTTGTTTTGTAGTTTGTCTGGGACCAGGTTTGAACCCTCTACCCTTGGTTTATGGGGCCAGCACCCTATTCGCTGAGCCACAGGTGCCGCCTAAGATGTCATACCTTTTATGTTTACCTGGATGGAGCTGCAAGATATTCTTCTTAGTAAAGTATCTCAAGAATGGGAAAAAATGGGTTGTAGCCTTCACTTGAAAGATATAAATTTGCCTCATATTAGGGATGTATACATTGGATACTTTTTCTTCCATTCTAGAGATACTTTGCTAAGGAGAACCTGATCCAGCTCCATCCATGTAAATATGAAAGAGG